>OZ023162.1:3339124-3576624 GCA_963678695.2 Diplodus puntazzo | reverse complement strand
CCACGGTAGAAGCTAGCCTGACGCCACATGCAGCTCTGTTCTCTGCCCTCATGTCCATGACGAGATTCACGTGCGACCTCAGTGAGCATGGTAATGCGATGCCTTTGCTTGAAGATAATGCTGAACCTCTGTGATAAAACAAAATGAAAACAATTGCAGGAATTCATTTTCTTTGCAACTGTGTGCAACAGCATCCTGCATGATAACACCATGCAGAGATCATTACAAAGCTGTTACAGGGCCCTGGCCCTCACTGCCCAGCAGGCCACTAATAATGATCCGATTGTGCTGTGGTGACGTTTTTCATTGGAAGCAGTTCTTGTCGTGAGACGGTTCTTGTCGTCTCATTCATGGTAGAGGTGCAGCAAACTGAGCTACAAACACCAGCAGTATGGCTGATGACTTGTTAATTTCTGGTGGCCTGTGTAAGGTTTCTCTTGAGCGGTTGTTAAGTTTGTCTACATTCTTGTGAGTGTATAAAGTGTAACTGTATGTTGAGCAGAGCCTGGCGTTAACATTGGCGTTCTAATTCATGGTAGAAGTGCAGTAAATTGATAGCTACAACACCAGCAGAACTGAGCAGAGACGTGTTGTTTTGGAGGCCTCGTGGTATAGCGCTGTCTAGGGACGAAAGTTCAGTTACAGCAATCCAGTTGTTAGTGGTCTGTCAGGCAAACATTGTGTTATCATTGTAAGTTACAGGTTAACTTTACCAGACTTCAGCTATCTTCAATGGCAAAGTCCCGAGTGCTGTCCATCAGAGCTGATAGCTGTGGTTTCCATGAATGGCAGCCAGTCAGGCCATTGATCAACTGCAGGTATTGGTAATAGCGTATCCTACGAGCCCTTGTGCCATCCCGCTAACTTAAAGGTCCCTGTACGTGTTGACATACCTATAGCAGGTCCCTGTCTGATGATACAAACCTATGGTTGGTAGAAGCGAGCACATAGTGGTCGTGTTTAGCTTGGGCCTCGGCCTGGCTAGGGACATGCTCAGGGCCACGGTAGAAGCTAGCCTGACGCCACATGCAGCTCTGTTCTCTGCCCTCATGTCCATGACGAGATTCACGTGCGACCTCAGTGAGCATGGTAATGCGATGCCTTTGACTGAAGATAATGCTGAACCTCTGTGATAAAACAAAATGAAAACAATTGCAGGAATTCATTTTCTTTGCAACTGTGTGCAACAGCATCCTGCATGATAACACCATGCAGAGATCATTACAAAGCTGTTACAGGGCCCTGGCCCTCACTGCCCAGCAGGCCACTAATAATGATCCGATTGTGCTGTGGTGACGTTTTTCATTGGAAGCAGTTGTTGTGGTCATGTTCATGGTAGAAGTGCAATGAAGTGATAGGAACAAACAGCGTGAGCGGTTGCTAGTTTGTCTGTGGCCATCTGATTGTATTGAAGGTTTGTTTTTAGTTCAGGTAAATCTCCACTCGAGCGCGCAACTGTGCGTTCAAAGAGTGCTTGATAAGCTTTATGAAGTCTTTGGAATTGTTGTCTTGCAAACTGATAGCTATAAACAGCTTGAGCGGTTGTTAGTTTCTTTGCGTTCTTCTGACTGTATTGAAGGTTTGTTTCCAGTTCAGGTAAATAGCCACTCGAGCGCGCAACTGTGTGTTCAAAGAGTGTTTGATAAGCTTTATGAAGCCTTTGGAGTTGTTGTCTTGCAAACTGATAGCTACAAACAGCTTGAGCGGTTGTTAGTTTGTCTGCAACTTTCTGACTGTATTGAAGGTTTGTTTCCAGTTCAGGTAAATCTCCACTCGAGCGCGCAACTGTGCGTTCAAAGAGTGTTTGATAAGCTTTATGAAGCCGTTGGAGTTGTTTTCTTGTGAACTGATAGCTAAAAACAGCTTGAGCAGTTGTTAGTTTCTCTGCATCCTTCTGAGTGTATTGAAGGTTTGTTTTCAATTCAGGTACATCTCCACTCGAGCGCGCAACTGTGCATTCAAAGAGTGCTTGATAAGCTTTATGAAGTCTTGGAAGTTGATATCTTGCTGGAGAAACATCGTGGTATAAAGCTTTTCAGACTAAACAGTGTTAGCTAAACAATGTTGAGTGCAGTAAGCTACGACAAACAGTTCAACGCCATAGAGTTCTGGGCACAAAAGTTCAGTAACAGCAATCCAGTTGTTAGTGGTCTGCGAGGCAAACCTGGTTATCAGGCTTGTGTAAACCGACCAACCAGAGCAGACTTAGGCCCCACCTCAGAACTCACAGGATTCAAGGAGTGTTTTTACAGCTACTGGATAAAAAAATATATAAAAAATACACCTTGAAATAAAATGGATTTTAAAATAATTATAAAAAATTGCCTCTCTCAGGTCTCAACTTTCTGCTTTTAACGCTGTGTAACGTAATCTATAATACTACATCATGTTTGATAGCGAATATTTAATATTGATTATATGAATCTGCAAAGTAACTAGTAACTTAAGCTGTTAGACAAAGTGCAGTGAAAGTATGAATAATGTAGTAAAAAACTAAATTTATGCAAAATATGAAAAATATTTAACATGTATATCTTCACTGTTCAGTCGAAACATTAAAACAACTGACAAGTGAAATGAACATTGATCATCTTGTTTCAATCCAATGTTCTGCTGGGAAACTTTGAGTTCTGTCATTTCTGTGGAGCCTCTTTGACAAACACCACCCACCCAAACACTGTTCAGACCAACTGCACCCACTCATGGCAAAGAACCCAAGGTGTCAAACTGGCCTCCTCATTCTCCAGATCCCAATCCAGTTGAGCATCTATTGGATGCGCCAGAACCAACTCCCATCCATGTGGGGCCCCCATGGATCGTTCTTGGCTCAGACTGCATCCAGTGGAAGCTCAGTTGGATTGAGATCTGGGGAATCTGGAGGCCAGGTTGACACCTTGAGCTCTTTCCCATGTTCCTCGGGTTGTTCCTGAGCAGTTTTTGCAGTGTTGCAGGCGCTTTGTCCTGCTGGGGGGGCACTGCCATCAAGGAGTGCTGCTGCCATGAGGGGGTGTACTCGGTCTGCAGCTGTGTTTGGATGACTGCTGTTAGTCAAAGAGACGTCCACATGAATGCGAGGACTCATGGTTTCACAGCCAAACATGGCATTGGAACACAATGATCCATGTTATTTATTTCACCTGTCACTGGTTCTAATGTTGAGGCTCTCAGTTTATACACATGTTCAATGCTTTTTACAGATAGACTTAAAACCTTTTACAGATAGACTCAAAACCTCCTAAAAAAGAGTAAAAATCTTCACAATGACACACAAAATAACCATAAATATGCATAAAAACTCCACAAAACTTCACAAATTCACAAAAAACTTCCATAAATATACAAAAAACTCCACAAATCCACACAAAATCTCCTCAAAGAGACTCAAAACCTCCACAATGACACACAAAATAACCCTAAACACACAAAAACTCCACAAAGAGAAAACTTCAACAAATACACACGAAACCACCACAAATACACACAAAATCTCTGCAGAGATTCAAAACCTCTACAACGACACACAAATTCATTAAAAATTTCCACAAGTACACACAAAATCTCCACAAAGAGACTCAAAACCTCCCCAATGACACACAAAACCTCCACAAATACACTCAAAACCTCCACAAAGAGACTCAAAACCTCCACAATGACACAAAAATGTCTACTAACCTTCACAAATTCACTAAACACTTCCACAAATACACGCAAAAACCTCCACAATGACACTCAAAACCTCTACAAATACACTCAAAACCTCCACAAATACACTCAAAACCTCCACAATGACACAAAGAATGTCTACAAACCTCCACAAATTCACTAAAAACTTCCACAATGACACACAAAACCTCCACAAATATACACAAAACCTCCACAATGACACTCAAAACCTCCACACAAAATCTTCACAATGACACACAAAACCTCCACAAAGAGACTCAAAACCTCCACAATGACACAAAAAAAACATAAAATACACAAAAACCTTCACAATAACACACAAAAACCTCCACAATGACACACAAAATCTCTAAAATTCACAAAAAAATTCACAAATTCACAAAAAAACGTCCACTAACACACAAATACACAAAATCTCCACAAATATGCAGAAAATCTACACAAATACACTAAAAACTTCCACAAAATTCCCACAAAACCTGCACAAAGAGGCGTGAAACTACCACTGCTCTTCTTTTTCATCTTGCAGGTGAGGGACGATTGAATGGACGAATCACCGAGACGAACAAGACGAGCCAAACAATGGAGATGAGCCGCCACAGGAGCCTGAAGGGAAAGTGTGAGTATCTTTCACCTGGACTTCACGAGTTGATCAAACATGGCTGATATATCAGCAGAGTGCTGATGGTCACTGTTCATTTATACAGAACCAGAGCAGCCAGGAGCTGAAAGTGTGGGCAGAGGAGCCGGTTGCTAAGGACGAGCTGGACGACGGCTTCCTGAACTGAATCCTTATTTCATGTCATCAAGTTTTGTGGACCGACACGTTGTCTGGTTGGTGCTCGGCCCAGGACAGGAAGGCTCTGCAGCGGGTGGTCCATCCATCCACAGAGCATCAGTGACAGAGGAGAGGTGAGGAGTCTGCTCAGAGCTCAAAGAATGCTGAAAACACTAACAGAACCAGAAGGAACCGCTGACGTAGCTTCTGTCCTCAGACTGAGAGACTCCTGAACATCCTCAACAACATACACTGCTTTGGTTTCTGTCCGTCTGTGAAGAAGCAATAAATGAGTCAAACTTATTTTACAAGCCTGGTGTTTTCTAATGTTTTCTATCAGATCAGTAGGAAATGTTGTGCTGCTCGCAAACACTCACACTCTCGGCTGTATCATCAGTTTTCATCAGTCCAAATAATCTACGTTTGGCAGAAAACTTAATCTTGTCCATCAGTGTCACTATCATTATGCTGGCATGTGCAACCATAGCATGAAGTCTGCTGTGTGGAGTGATATGCCAATCTGTTACGGGCTCCTCGGTGGAGAGTACAAAGTTGACGCTCTCCTCAACGGTTTTTCTAAATAAGTCTGACAGGTTTTTCGAGCAGAGGAAATGCCCATAACGTCATCAAAATTCTGAGTAACAAGTCCAAAGTCCATGTACAACTCCTGCACTTGAAGCTCTGCATGGCCCTCAAGAAAGTCCAACATTTCTTTAGACACGGATGTTTTGATGTCTAAAAGCAGGTCTGCCAGCAGAATCCTCATGGCCTCATCGGAGGATCCAGACTTCCACATTTTCCACCTTCCTGGCATCATCCTTTGAAGAAAACCTTCAACCAGTGTTCTAACAGCATCGTTGGCAAACGACTTCTGTGTCTGAGTTGCGTCCTGTGTTTTTGTTGCAGCCGCGGTGACTGTTGCTGTTTTCTGATCGATCATCTTGTAGTGTTCTGGGAATTCCTTGGCGAAGTTTCCACATACTGAGATGAGTTTTTACACTAGCAGCAATCGATTCCTCAAATGAATGGATGTGTGTTTATGTTGGCTCCAGGCGCTTATACACTGACTGCACAATGGAACAGTCATACATCAAAACCATAGAAACTTTGGTCGGATATCAAAGACTTTGTTTACTTTCTGTTCTAGCGACAGCGCATTGTAATTTTTGATCAATTATTAAACATTTTGCACATAAAAGTATTAAAGAAAATGAGTTTCCCCCTAAACTAGCAGTTACTAATTATGTAGCGATGTTGAAGTGAGTGCTTATGGGTGGAACTTCAACATGTTGACGTGCGTGTTGTGGCTGGTGTGATCCCATCAGACGAGAGTTAATTATTCTCATAATATTAGAACTACAGTCATTTTTTGTGGTGTAAGAGGGGATTTGATGGATGCTGCTGCGTCCCCTACAGGCAGGTTGGTTCAGAGCCAAAAACTCAGTCACCTTCAGGCACAAAGCTGCAGAAGGACAGATTTTCTATGTAAACACACATTTTATCAGCAAAAGGTTACAGGAGTGACATGAATTTCACCAGCTAAAAATGAGATGCTGCAGAATCACTCTGTTCGCCTGGATTCAGTGAATGTGTGAAACACTAATCTACCTGAATGTTGTAGGA
Source organism: Diplodus puntazzo (assembly GCA_963678695.2). Lineage (NCBI taxonomy): Eukaryota > Metazoa > Chordata > Actinopteri > Spariformes > Sparidae > Diplodus > Diplodus puntazzo. The sequence goes on along the minus strand of OZ023162.1, from coordinate 3,570,539 downwards.
TAGAGCTGAATTTATTTATTGAAATAAACTGACGGATTAATCATCGTCAATATACAACATCTTTGTGGTTACAAGGGTGTAAATCTACGCTGTGAAAACAGTTTTTCTTTCCTCCTGTTGTTTCATTTGGACGACTTGGGTTGTTTATTATTGGAGTGTTATGAAGCTGTGCCTTTTTATTCTGTCTGGTCCGACAACATTGCATCCTGGCATACTAATAACATTTTTATGTAGTTAGAATCACAAAAAACAGTGTTTTTGTTTACTGATTACTGTGCAAATGCTCTATACAGTACGCTCAGCCCGTCAGGCTTTTATTAACATCCATAAGAAGTGTATAAACTGTGTTTATTATGCTATCTGTTAACAGTTATAGGACTTAAAAGGGCCTTATTATCTATTAGCTGAGCTAATAACAATAATAATAGCATAATGAACATGTTCATTAGATTATACGATATTTATAAGCATTTATGACAAACGTGTAAACGCTTAAGAATGTTAATAAAAACCCATCTCAGTTTGTAATGGCATTAAAAACACACACAACATAGTTAGCTACTGTGTCATTGTCGAACCTTTACGCAGCTTTTTTATGTTGCTTTATTAAGATTAATGAACACTTAATTATGCATTTTATTAATAGTATTTTATTGCAGCTACCAGATCTAAAACAGGATCAATGCCTTTCTTATTTATAAGATGAATGAATCCTTTATGCACCAATTAAAAGTCAACTATGCTTTTGGGGTGAGAAGTGGTAATTTTAAATGTCTTATAATCTAACAGTAAACATGTTGATTATTCTATTATTAAAGCTTGTATAGTCTGATAAATGTTGATGAGCATCTTATAACGTCTTACATGACATCTTATTTAAAGAATAAGTACTGTTTGGGGAAATAAAAGGAGGATTATACAGATTGGGAAAGTTTCTTCTGAGCTTACAGCACCTGACTGCTTCACCTTTGACCTTTAATGTGACCTTTATTCTTCCAGGTAGGCCACGTCCAAACATTTTCACATTTACGATAACAGCCATGGAAATAGAGAAACTATGTTCAACCACACAAATACAACTTGTGAAAAATGAATAAACAAGAAACCAAACAGGAAGTCGGTAAGCTAAAGGACAAACATGATTTACAGGTCAAAAGGGCATCAAAGAGTAAATATATAAATACATACAGGAAACACATTGGACGCAGCAAAGTAAACACGACAGGGGAGGAAAGCTGGAAAAGAGCAAGTGTGCTCAGCAGAACATCTCCCTGGATAAATAAAGACTGGAAATAAACCTGGAGAATGTACACAAGGAATCAGCCACTTCAGCACATTCACAGAATATTGATCTGAGTTTGCAGCGTGACGAGAAAAGAGACGCTGATACAAAGAGAATCTACAGATTTGCTTCAACAGCAGGATGAAACGAGACTGCACTCTCTCACACACACAGAAACATTTTCATCATGACGTCATCCTTCAAAGGGCTCAATATCAATATGTTTTATATCATTTTGAAGAAAAGCTTGATTTCCCAATGTAGAATTTATTGAAATAAACACGTTTTCATCCTCTTAAAGTTATAAAGTTAAGTATTTTGGAGTTGTTATCAGTTTTATGTCCTCTGACCTTTGTTTTCTGAACTCATTAATATAAAAATAAACAGACTTACAGTCCACATAATATAAAATGTGGTTAAGTTCTGCCAGTGAATAGAGAAAACCTCTCTCAGAAGCACATGTGGAAGTAGAGGAGCTCAAATACCATAACAAATTGTAAGAAATCTGTACAGAATGTCAGATTTAGTTTTGATTTGAACTGTGGATGGCGTGTTAAAACTGTTTAGACCAAGCCTTTGCCATTTTTTTTAAAATTCTAAAGCTGCTATAGGAGGACTAAAATAACCTATAACAAATAAATACAGCTGATTATTCTTGAACAGGACCATTAATGTAGATCTTTATATTTCAGTTATGTTTGTTATTGGTATGTTATTTGTGTATTTATGTAATGCTGTGCTGTGTATGCTGTGAACATGTAATTGTTCAATTTCCGTTGTTTGATATCTCCTTTTGATATGAACGGCTGTTCATCAGAGCACATTAAACTGAAATACTGAGCTTCTGGATGATTGTCTGCAAACCACTGGGACGTGTTACCACAGAGCAGTGTGAGTGTTTGCTCACTAGAGGCCAGTGTTGCACAGATTGAACTGTGCAGCGAGCCTCAGATTTAAATGCTGCCTTTACAGTGATGAGGATATTTTATTAAACACATCAGGTCACATGACCCAGCAGCAGCAGGAAGGTAGGTAGTCATAATGTGTCACATTAGATACTTTAAGACCTTCGAAATCTTCTCAAATATCTCACAAACTAACCAAAACACCAGTTACAAACTGATGTGTTTTATGTCAAATTGAGTTCATCCATGAATTAAAAGTCATTATCTTCTTGCTGCCATGTTGATGAGAAAGTCAGGTGAAGTTAGTAGTCTACAAAACATTTCTGGAGCTTCACAAAAAAACAGCGATGCAGCGTTCGCTTTAACAACTGAAGTGGCTTGTTGTAAATAGAGAAAAAAACAACTGGAGGAAAAATATAAAAGGCAGCACTATTTTACAACGATCATCACTGTATTGATTCAGTTAATACGGAAACAGTCAATAATACGGCAGCTGTCCTGCTGACCTACAAAGGCATGCAAAGCATAGAAGAGGGGAGTCGTCGAGTTGTTTTTAACTATTAACATGTGGTGTTAACAATAACTACTCACCTAATAAATTCAAAGATTCTTAGATTCTATTCCTTTGAATTTGTTCTTTCTACAGGCTTTATAAAACAGTCACTCCAGTTTCCTGATTACACTGATGCTCAGTCTGTGTCGTCATCGTTAACTTCATCCTGGAGCAGCAGCTCCTCCGTGTCAGAGTCTGATTCCTCCCTGAAGTCGAGTCTCAGCTCAGGAGAGGTGTAACGATGAAAAGCTCTGAACATCTTACCGGAGCCCAGTGCCCTGACTCGCTCAAGTTCAACAGGGCTTCGTCCGGTCTCTAAGAAAGGTCCCCCAGCTGCTCCGTCCTCATGTGACAACATACCAAGCTCTCCATCCTCCAGGAAACATTTGTTCCTGAGCACCAAGGGGCTGGACATGAAGCACTGCTGCAGAGATTCAACAACAGACTGATAAATGTGCAGCTTCTCACTGACCACAAGGTAGGGATGTTCTGATCTGGACTGGAGCAGCAGGTGTCTGAAAGACAACCATCTCCAGAAACCCTTGAGAGGTTTGTTTGTTTGGGATTGGTCTAGAGAAGATTCAGAGGTGTTTTTCCTCTGTAGCCAAACGGAGAGCCCCCTTCTCCAGACTGTTCTGTCACTGCAGCCTGGCTGAGAGTCTGGTGGCTGCTTGGCATCAGAGCTTCCTGTAGAACGCTTTTCCTTCAGGATGGTAAGCATGCCGTTGCAGTTCTTGTCCTCCACCCAAGCCTGAACTTGGCTCTTCCTCAGCTCCTGCACAAGGAACCGCTCCACAGCCCTGCAGCATATATCAGAGAGAGGATTTCACGATGGTGCACCAGCTCCACGTCTACTCCAAAATATCTGCTCTTAGAAGTCAGTCGGGCAGTCCATTCATCACCAACCCTTCTGGACCACTCTTCTGCTGTGACAGTGCTATTTATCACATGTTCAATTAGTGAAGGTAGAATAAAACCAGACACTTTGTGGAGGAACTCGCACAGTCGAGTTTTGGTCCACTGCTGATCCCAGTGTGGTCCTTCTGCCTGAGGAAGAGGAGTTATTGTCTTCTTGTGTCAGTACAGCTGGATGCCAACAGTCAGTCGCTCATGGTGCTCTACTGTTCTGTAGGTTGCTGGTATGTAGCGCAGCAATTGGCTGTGTGGGTGTGTGTGGGGTGCAGGGCCAATCTATCATGGGACCTAAAAACAAATTGATTGGATGGAAAATGTCCCCAGGCAGATTCTGACCTCTGATCCTCTTTAACTTTGTTACCCTGAACCCTGAGTATTAAAGCCTGAAGGCCACACTCTGAATGTAAGATTTTGTATAAAATATTCAACCTTAAATAAAATTTCAAATGAACAGTTTTTAATTCAGTCAGTCGTCAGTACACCATATTTACATAGCAACCTATGATGTAATGCAACAAGATGTGGAGTTGTGCAGCAACTGGATGTGAACTTCTTGTTTTCATGGTTTCACCTACAGACAGGGCGTGGATAGTCATACTCTATCCAAGGACAAGATGGTCTCCAATATATATATATAATATAATATACAGCAGTATAAAGTGGCCTTCCATGACCCAGGGCCTGGGACTATTGACCTGGTGTTCCCTCCGTGTCAGCGGACCTGCCTACAGCACTCTGAAGTGTTCAATATAAAAACAGAGTTAGTAAATATGAATTAAAAAATTATAATTTAAGAAATGATTCAAACTCAATTCATTATAAGATGTTATTTCATCCTTTATTGTGTTAATCTTTTTTTCACAACAGTCAGATGTCATGCTTGTACTCAGACTAAAATTAATGTTTTAGCTATTGTCTTTCATATTGTCAAGGACAAAATACAAAATTTAAGGTGGCATTTTTTCCCCCAATAACACTTTAATTTCTTTACACCTTTCACCTTTAGACCAATCGCACATCCCCTGCATCTTAAGATAACAAGATCAACAATTGCTATGACAGTTTATTCGCAACAACAATGTTAAAGTAATTCAAAATCAACTAAGTAATTATTCCTGTAAACAAACAAACAAGTCAGACGGCAGTTAACTTATATATTTTAAGCAGTTTATTTATTTGATCAGGCTCGTCAGGCTAATTCATAATACATTTTCATTTATTCAGTAGTACAATGCACTACACTGTTCTGTAACCAGTGTTTTATATAATAAAGTATATAGTTTCTATGCTTGAACATTGATATAAAGTACATGTAGAGCATATTTAGTTGTTGTGCTTTGCAAGCTAATGCTAACTCATGATATAAATGCTAGCCCGCGCTCTGTCTGTCCGGGGACCCGTCGCTGACTCGGTTGCCATGGTGCTCTGCTGCAGTTTCCCGGATGTAGTATTTCCCCCCGTTCAACATGGCGTCGGGAAAGTGAGACTTCGGCTAATGTTACACAGTTTGCCCAAAGTTAGTTCGCGTCTGCTCTTTCAAAAATAGGAAAGTTTATTTCCATACCACGGTGGCAGCAGAGACGCGTTTCCCTGGGAGTTTCTGGGTGAGTAAGCACATTCGGTCACAATAATTGTAGTTAAAGCTTGATGTGCGCTAGCTTGTGGCGCGTCTCGGCTGCCCGTTTAGTTGCTAACAGTGGCTAACGTAAGCTAGCTGCTTTCAAGTCTGGCCAGTCTGGGTTTAAGGGGACCAGAGTCGCATCATCCGGTCTGGTCTCTATGTGTTATGTGAATAATGCCTTACAGCGAGGTGTATAGCCTGCAGTCTTCAAGGTATGACCTAGTTACAAGTTGATGAGTCACTTGCGAAAGTCGATCAACAATTAAAAGCCGCGGATGTGGATGTCTAACCAAGCTAAGTTAACGTTAGGGCTGTGTTTCTTTGCTAAGACCCTAAGATCAGTGCATGGCTTAATGGTAAATCCACGAGACACGCTAGTTCTGGTAACATTGGCTTTTCTTACTGTCTACAAGCTGTGGGACACGGAGAACAACCTGTCTTTACTCCTATTTTTCTGTTAGTGAGTGCAGTAGCCAGTTCCTGTTAGTCACGACCAAGTTAAACTTTCATCTTCGCCGTGGGAACCGCATTGGTGTTGTCTCAGCCTGTCTGGTGAGACTGAAGCATAAAAGGACATTGTTGTCTGTCTTGAAGTTTGATTAAGTTGCTTTAACCCCACTATTGCACAAGTCATGTCTCCTTATCCTCTGATCTTTAATGTCCCCCCTCTTTCTTTCCTGTCAGCTGGCAGATATGTACATGTGTGTGCATGAGAGAGTGGAAAAAAAAGAGATGTTGCTGCAGTTAGTTAGTCAGCAAGGTTGCGTGATTAGTGCTGGGCACACCACACATTCCTGGGATGCCAGAGCTGTATGGAGGGGTCACTCTTCTCTCGCCCATACACACCAAACCCCAGCAGTGAGCGCTCTACATCATGCCCTGCGAGTTATTCAGCAGAAAAACTAACAGGAAGAACAGCCTGGCAGGTTTTCTTTATCACTAATGTAATTTATATGAAACAGATGTTTCATAAACCAAATTGTTATCTGTTGCATGAGCATTCAGTATCTGGCTGCTTACTGTGAAACAGATGGAAGAAATGCTAACTCTGCTAATAATGCATTTAAGAGTCTGGATGAATGAGTATTAGGCAGCATGCTACTGTTTATTTTTTTGTATTGCCACACATTGCAGATGAATTAGGGCGATATTCTTCTTTTCTGCTCCCCTCCCTGCTTTGTAGTAACAGTAACAGTGAAGGGATGTGTGGTACTCTGCAGGCTGCAGAATGGACCTGAAAGTTTAACTGGCTGAAATGACACCTGTTGCTAGCAGTTGCAGACAATTTTCACAAAAAAGGGCTGTGACTTTTCATTAAAAACTTACATTTATACATTTGATAAATTGCTGTATGCCACCCTATTTTCTTTATAATTTGTCTGCAAGATTTACTGTGTTCACATTCAGGGTGCCGGCACATTGTACTACTGAACAACAGCAAGATCTGAATTCACTCAGGTTAAAGAGACCCATCGCAGCAGGTTTTGTTCTTTAAAGTCAGCTTGTTTTGGAACCCTGTGTCTGGATCACAGTAGGAAAGAGGAATCCTGTAGGGAGAGACAATCAGGAACTGCTGATGACAGTTGACAGACGTGTCCAGCAGGGGGTGGAGCTAATGATGTGATGGATGTTGTTGTAAGTCTGATGCAAGCTGACCTGAAGGGTCCCTCAGAAAGTGAGAGAGACAAACACAGCTGCTGTATTGGGCGTCTTCCATGAACGCAAAACAGCTCCGACATCGACATACAAGGTGACAGCTAGAGGCTGAAGCTGTGAATGATCATGTTGGCCATAATCATTGTAAGCTAGCTGCATCACACTGCACATGCGGTTGCCTGTTACTGTGGTAATTTATTATCAAGCATTAAATTGTAAGTCTCATTTCTGTGTTGATTTGTTTGTTGTTGAGCGACTCGGCTGAGTAGAGGTTTATTTCCCATACAGTCATTGATTAGCAGCCACTGTGTTTCTTGCTATGAGCATTTCCTGAGGTTTAGATTTTGTAAATTATTATTTTTTCATATCAACCACATCAGAACACTAATAGGACACACAATAAAGTATCTTCTAATAGAGGTAGAGCTGTAATGATAAGTCGATGAATGGATTAGTCAAAAGAAAGTTAATTGCCAACTGTTCTCGCAATCGATTAGTTGTTTATGTCAATTTCAAGCAGAAATGTGAAACATTTGCTGGTAACAGTTTCTTAAATGTGAGGAGTTTCTGCTTTTCTTTGTCACTTCTTACTGTAAATGAAGATTTTGGGGATTTTTGACTGGTTGGAAAAAAGAAGTAATTTTAAGACGCTGTAAAATGTATTTATTAATTGCAATAATAATCTACAATCTATAATTCAAATAGTCTTTAGTTGTAACCCTAAATAGAAGACATCCAATTGTTAGTAGTAGTTCAGTTTTTGGACTGCCTGATATTCTGACTACATTTATAAAATGTGATGACATGAGGAACATTAAAGCAACTAGAAAATCTGTTTGTTGTAGTTGGTTAATTTATAAAGATGCAGACAGTTCATTTTGTATATTTGCTAGTCACAGCTTCAAAATGCCAAGAGCTGCTTGTCTGCCAGTCAGACTAGCCATTTAATTTCTTACTCTACACTGACTTTTTATCAAGTGAATAATTTTATATGTGAATAAATTCACATATCATTATTCACATCATTAGTTATAACTGGTTTGCTGTGATTTGTACCCTCCCATTTATTTTATTCCGTTTTGTTCTATCCTCTTTGTGTCCTTTCTGGTTGAGTTTATGCTGTAGTGGATGAGCAAGCATGCAAACATTAAAAGTCTCATCTTTCTCCTGCTATCAGGTGTCTCAGAAAAAGATGGCATTGTGTTTAAAAAGATGGGGGATGGACTGCGAGGGAGAGAGAGAGAGCGATGAGTCAAGTGATATGAGAGCAAAGATAAAAGAGGATGGGGTTTTTTTTGCATCCAGGTCAGTCTGGGTGTTTGTGGACAGTCCAGAGACAGAGTGTGTGAAGGGGGGAGGCGAGGCGAGGCGCAGAGCCCACAAACCAAACAACCAGATCTGCAGAGAAAACACAGCAGTGGATTACTGCAAGTAAAAACCCCCCGACTCCACCTCATATCAGTGGACTGATGGAGGGGGAAAAACTGGAGGAGAGAACAGGAAGAACTTGGAGTGGATGAACCTTTATTCTCTGTTTTTGTTTGATATTTTGGGGCTATTATCTCATTAAGTCCTTGATTACTTCTCCTCGTCTCATCTCACCACAGAATAGTTTATCAAACAATACATAAGATTTTGTCTGCAGAAGCAAGAGGAATTAATGAAAAACAGCTACAGATGCTTATTGACTGAAAATTATCCGCAGACTGTAGCATTCAACCCCTCAAAAAAAAGCTTAAGTGTCTGGAGACAGAAGATCAAGCTAAGCTGTCTGGATTAAATAAACCCTGGGTGGGGAAGAGAAGGAGAAGGAAAAAAGAAAAACATGCTGAGGGTCATATCAGAGCCTACATTATGATTCTCCCCTGTAACAGGCAGAAAGGGCCAGGCTTATTGCCTCAGAGGAAAGAAAATCCTCTCTGGAATGGCTGCAGCAGCCAACATCAACACAGCCCTCTAGGTGCTCGAGAACACAGACGAGAACACCGTATGAATAAAAGAAATATTCAATTTCATAACAATAGCCTATTTTTGAGACTGAGTTCCAACCATTTAGTCTGGGTCTCAGACCAGCTTTGTGTGGAGTGTAAAGAGCAGTGGTTCTCTAACTGTGGACTGCTGGGAGGGCGTGGATGCCCAGGGGAAAGATGAATTAATTTATGTAGGGAAAGTAAACAAATCAGAGTTTGCTGATGCTACTGTGCTGACCTTAAATTAGAAATCTAGTATCGGTCTGACTCTGGTAGTTTTTATCAAGGCCAAAGAATGACCAGAGTAACAACTAACGTTGTTCCAAGTTTTTCTCCGGAACATTTTGGTTCAGAGTCTTAGACTTTTCCTCTTCTTCTCATTTTTGTTTCTGTCATCATACTTTGATATTCATAGTTCATTATATCCCCTGCTTTTAGATAAATTAATCCACATACAAAAATCTGTCTCTATTTTCTGACATTTTACTGACCAAAAGATTAATTGTTTAATGAATTAAATGATCGTCAGATTAATCATTCCAATTAATCTCTGTGCTGTTCCTTTCCTGTGGCTCTCTCTTTTTCACACAGCAACAGAGTGATTAGTTTTGTTCTTGTGTTTGCACGTACAGTTGGTCTATTCACAGCTGAAAAATCAAGCTTGGGCCTGCATGTTCGCAGAGATATGGAGGTTTCACAAACATACACACACACACAGACACACACACACACACAATACAAAGATGGTTCTGGATGGTAGCGCCGTGTCACCTCAGTAGCTCTCTGGTGTTGCAGTGCTAGTGATTGGCTGTTTGTCATAGAGGGAGGTAAAACAAGAGGGAAAAAGCTACAATTTTATAGGTGATTTTTGCTTGTCCTTGATACTGGAGAACACCAGGTGACACAGGTAGGACTGTTGTCTCTGCTCTCTAGCTAAGTACAGATGCAGTTATAGTCTTCTGATCCTAACCCTTCGTGAAGTTATATATAACTTGTAGTGCAAGTTATTATTTCTTAGCGACCCAGTGAATCAAACTGGAATGTTTTTTGGGTGAATTACAAGCCTTCAGTAGTAAATGTTGTTTGATCGCTTTCATTGCCCATATTTTCACAGCTGATTACAGTTACATGGGTGTTAACCAGCAATCCATCCGATCACAATTTCTTATCTCCACTATATTTCTAGTCAGAGTAACAGTCACTAATCTGCTGTATTTGGCTGAACTGTCGTGCAGACGGTAAATCTCCGAGCAGTTGATGGAGAGATGATGACTGGCCTCACTGATTACAGGGCACGTTGATGTGATGTTTGACCTGTTCACAACAACATCACCTCACCGTCTGTGCTTAGGACAACATGCCATCACCATGTAATGATGGTGCCGCAGCTGAATCATGTTTTACAGTACGCTTTGATGTTTGAAGTAACACTAACATTGTGCAGGAGCACCAACAAGTTGTCATGGGAATAGTCTGCTGACCTTTGACATTATCCTTGAACTTGTAGGTAGCTCGTGAACTCCTCGCAGTAAACATGACATGATGTGTGTGTGTGTGTCAGCGCAGGGGAAGCAAAGGTCTGAAGGTCCCGTGCTCAGTTTTTGCTAGCTGCTACTATGTGTGCTCAAATATGTGTGTGCTCTACGTCGTGCTCTCTCTGCCGTCTTTATCGTTGACCTTTCCACATTCCACAACCTGCTCCTGGAAGTGAGCCCTCATTGGCTGCAACACTGCATGCTTTGTTTGAACTCGGCCTCGGCATTGGCGGGTTTGTGTGTATCTGGCTGGGATACGTTGAGCGGACCTGTTCCTGTTGTATTTTTACTCTCAAAGGAATGTCAACCGGGCTTTTTCCTTTATTGACTCTAACATCTTGAAGTCTTTTACATAGTGTATAGATAAGGAAACAAAGACTAACACAGACAGCTGTTATAAAACTGATCTGATATTTTGTGTGAAATAACTATTTTCTGTAGTTATGCTGAATTTGGTTTGATTTGGGAAGCACTCACAGTACAAAACATGAAAGATAAGTCTGTGTTACCAGTTGCAGGCAGCTTTAGTTCACAACAATAATTCTCTGAACTAAGCTTTTATTCTGTTTTCAATTGGATGTGTTTTGAAACTAACTATTTCTGCGGTGTTGGTTGGCACAGCAGCGTGTAGGTGTATGGCTAAAACAACATTGCTGATACAATTCATCAGCCATTGTTGGCCAAAGTTATGTTGCGTCTTGTCTCTGTAACGTCTCAGCTGATGGACATGTTTATATTAGCATGCAGACGTAGTATTTCACAGTAGCTTGTCTTGATCAGACTGCTATGAATAGCAATAATTCGCGGCATGCTGTCGGAGATTGTTAAAGTGAGTCACACACGAGTCATGTGCCAACAGTCGTGCTGCAACTAATGATTACTTTCATTCATCTGATGATTACTTTCACAGCTAATCGCTCGGTCCATTTGTTGTCAAAAAGTTGTAAAACTACAGAAAAATGCTCCTCACAAGGCTCCTTGAATCTATGTAAGAATTACTGTATGTTGCTTTGGACAAAAGCGTCTGATAAATGCTGTAAATGTAACATTTAAGCAGTCGATTATAAAAGTAGTTGGTGTTTAATTTTCTCTTGATTGACGGATTGATAATCAAGATGCAAGTAATTAGAACGTCTCATCATCCGTACCTGTCAGTTCAATATTACATGGAATAAGTAATAACACCAGCATGCAAATAATTACTTAATATTTTATATTTGGGGATTCATGTGCAGTTTATTATTGAAACAGTTCATATATATTGCAGTAATAGTTCATTTAGAGTTACGTAGATTAACTATAAATTAATCTAACAGCTGAAATCAAGTAGAGTTGAAACAATATCAAGTCGATCGAATAAAAAAAATGTCAGCAACTATTTTGATTTTCAATTAATCTGTTAAGTTTTTCTATTTTCTAGAAAATTATTGTATATTCAAGCCAGATATTATCATTATGTGATTTTACAGTATAATACACAATATAATGCAGAGAAAGATGTTTTTTTTATATAATTTATAATGATTAAATTCCCGCTGCAGTCTACTGCTGACATTTCTCACTATTTCTCACATGTCATATTAATATTAATCGATTATTTGAAAGTAAAAAATAAAAAAAAATCGATTGATTAATTGAAGATGAAAGTACTTACAGCCCTGAAATCATCCCAGAGAAAAAAAAAAAAGGAAGTGTCAGCAGTCAGAGAGAAACATCACCTGACAGGTGACAACATGCACACCTGTGACGTCACGTGCATTGTGTTGACAGGGAGGAAGAGCTGCGAGAAAAAGACTCGAGTGTGTTTTGTGTCGAGATTTGATTCGACAGGATATAATGATGCGGACAGATCCGTGCTAATCTCTCTCTCTCTCTCTCTCTCTCTACCTCTACCTCCCTCCCTCTTGGTGACGTCATGATACTGGGCCGCGTTTTGCTGAAACCATAGGAATGCGACACACTTTGTATTAACAGCCCAAAGCTACAACACTTTGATTTCTTTCTGTGTGTGTTGTGTTGTGAACGCTGTCGTCTGTTCATCCGTCACCGTGTCCCGAGTTCTCATGAGGACGTAACGACGCTTCCGACGGTTTGAACTCAGCTGGATTTGTTCGCGGAAACAACTTTGTGGCTGCAGGAGTCTGTTGTTTTTTTTTTTTTTTCTTCTTCCTCGTCCTCAGCTGCGTTTCCGACATGAGATCAGGTGGATAGTGTGTGTCTGCTGCTGGCTCGAAGGGGAACCCGGGACGTGAAGTGAGTACTCCCGACTGGAGAGTAGATGGTTTTAAATCGCCGTGTTGTGTGTGTTTTTTTAAACTCGTGAGGAAAGTTAACACAACTTGTGGTGTGGCTGCTGGGACCGAGCGAGAGTTAATCTGGGCCACCACAATAAAAGTCTGTTGTTAAGAATCTCACGGCAGGGATTAACTGAGAGTTAGAAAAATGTATAATAACTTTATTGTTGGACTTGTGTGAATGCAGGCGGCCGCTGAGTGAGGGCTGGTTCTGTGTTTAACAGACAGCCCTGCTGGGAACCGACTGACTGTATGACTCTTTTATCTCTGCTCCCTCCTCCCTGACTGTTTCCATTCAAACCTGTTACTGACTGCTCATATTTGTGACTGTCAGGACAGCTGTTACCCTCAGATACCCCGGTCATCTGTCTCTCTGCGCACAAGTGTGGGTGACACATGGGGACAAGGGGGAGATAGTGATTTATTATTATCCTGTGACTGTGGAGGAAGTTGGTCACTTGTGCGCTGATGTGCACAAAGTTAGTTTCATGCATTTAATGTCGTTAGAAGTTGAAGTGAGAGTGTGCACTGTTCGAACAAGAGAAGATTTTGGATTAGATTTTTCTGCATGTTTGTTATTTTAGGACATAAGATTGGGTTGTTATGCATCTACTACCAAAAAGTGTCTCAAAGCAAAAATCCAAACAGCCTCATATTAGCTCTTTCAATTTCAATCTCTGTTTTAGCTATTTTTATACCATTATTGTAACTTTTTAAAGCTTGAATTGATCTGATGAGCAATGAACGGGATTCAATAAATCAAATTTAAATAGTTGCAGTTATGGTTGTTGCAGTATAGAGTGGGATTGCAGCGGTACACCGTGGTCTGAAAAGTGACAGCTGTCACACCATTTGTATTTGCTTATCTACAGTATTAACTTCCTATAATAAAGCATTTGGTTAACCAAAGGACTTGTGCCTGAAACGTCACACATGGAAGAAATACACTTTCGCTGGAGCTGAGTGTGCCGACTTTGTGTTTTTACCTGATTGACATGCTTTGAAGTGCCTCTATACTCACTATATATTAGTGATAATTCTGTAAGGTGTCATACTGTGAATCTTTGACATTTTCAGAGATGGTTGTAGAACCTTGAAAATCTCACACTGTTGCAAGTTTACGAGAGAAGAATTGCCGTCAAGTTTATGCACACCTGTGTCAGATACCTTTAGTGTTAGTGTGATTTCAAGCTGCTCCTCAGTGAGTGTTATATGTTCAGCTGAGACTGTAGTGATTTAATCACAACCTCACTCTCTTTTTCTGTCATAAATAAAGTTTTGGATACGCAGCTGAAGTCGAAGAGTGATCGCCATATTAATTTCTAACTCCATATAGTGGGACTGAAACGCAGGAGGGGCAGGACATCCAGATGATCGTAATTGTAATCCATCTTAACAGTATGACATTTTGTTTTGACCAGATTGAATCTGCTGTTATCTGCGGTAACGTTTGAGATCTCATGATACAAACATCAGCTCATTGTGCCACGAGAAGGAAGTGTAACAACCAGTTCTGGATCTACCTAATTTACTGTAATGGTAGACAGATGGAAACAGGCCCACTGGGTCCTTATATTGACTTCAGTGCTGTCAACCAGCTGTGTATCAAAAGCAAAAGTATCCTGCATTAACATGTCCCTCACGTGTAACGACTATCAGATAGTTTGTTTGTTTGTGAAGCAGCTTTTTGTTTTGATGCTCCGTACCTGTGAAACGAACTTCCTGAATACCTGTGGTCTCAGGGCCTCAAACACAACAGTCTGATGTGGTTTGACAATTAGTTATATACGTTATCTCTTTATAGTCTGTAATTATGTATTTGCACACCATTTAAAGGCAAATTAATATCTTTCTCCTTTAGGAATACGCTTGAATTTGAATATAATCCTCAAACAATGCTTGATTTTTCAACGTAAGATAGTTAAACTATCTCTCGTCAACCAAAAATAGTTAATAGTTGAATGCACTGAGTTACTTTCCACCTGTGTTGTGAACAGGCTGCTGGTCGGTAGCTCCAAGGTCACACGGTGTTCAGTTGAATGTTTGCACAGCACAGTACAAATCTGGGAAACGCTGGGAGAGAGCTGCTGTCCTGAAACGTCTGTGTGAGAGTGTGTTTGTGACGGTGTGTTTGTGTGTGTGTGCGTGTGAGGTTGTCTGTGTTTGCAGTCGTGAGAGAACAGGCTATTAATTATCACCCCTGATTCAGCAGCAGCAGCAGGCTAATGTAAGAGCACCCTAACAACAACAGTGACCTGAATACAGGTCGGTCTGCATCTCACTTTTTAAATCAGAGGCTCTGTGGTCTCTGTCACTGAAGAGCTACGACACAAGAATCCATTTGTTAGCCTTGATGAACGCACCCTAAACCTACCATGAGGTAAAACTACTGTATATTAAATCTAGTGTGAGAAATTACTGCCATGCTGGTAATAAGATTTTTTTCTGTGCATTAGTTACTTATTTCAGTGGTACAAAAACGTCCTTTATGCATTAGACACTAGGGTCGGTCGGTGTCTGTGGAATTGCCACATGATGACGTCGTGATGGACGATGACATTGTTGTTTATGTCCAACTGTCCCACCCGGCCAAGACAACTGTCCTCAGATGGACTCTCACATCACTGCCGGGCAGGTGACGGACACACACCCCACATACCGCAGCACACTTGTCGGATACTTAAGCTGCGTTACGCACAACTTGGATATCGAACATTTCTGATCTCATATTACAAAAAGATGAAGTTAAGTGTCAATATTCAGTTCATGTCATGTTTTGAAACATCCAAACTTGTATTAAAGGTATTTATGTAACCTAAATATTTGTGCTCAGCGAGAGCTTGACTAGATGACTATTGCCGAAAATATTCTATTTATTTATTTATTTTACGTTTACTTGACCTTCTCAACCCCTGAGTGTTGTTAGTGTCTTCTTAGGTAGACAGTTATGCCAGGTATGCCTCAGTGGAGCCGCTGATAGTGGAGAGAGGAAATATGTAACACACGCTCTCTTTGTTGTGTGTAGTTTTCAGACTAACAGTGTCTTTTAGGGCTGAACAACATGCAAAGAAAAAACTGAAATTGGTGATATTTGCATTTGATTTTAACTGTAAAAAAAACAAACATGAAAATTATGTGTTTTCTGTATCCGACAAGCACGATTTGACGTCTGGGTCGTTTCTGTAGCACGACAAAGCTTCATTCATAGTATTATGTAATTAAAATATTTTACAGTTTATCAGTTAATTGCAGCTCCTGTGATTTGGATACTGCACCTGGCCACTCTGCAATTTTTTTTGATAATATTTGTTAATTTTTCCGAATGAATTCACAGCCCTTATGAATTTGGATCTGGATCCAATTCCGAAGTGTTTCATACTCGACTGTATCATCGCAGCTGAATGATGTTGTTGTGACTGGCGGTGTCTTTCAGAGAGCGGACCACCCATGTACAATACTTGAATCAGGCCGGGGACAGCCGCTCCATCCAGAGCTCATCAGCCTGGCTCTGGCCCACTTACCGGACAGGCTTTCTCACTGTTCAGCCAGGCATGCATGGGCGGCAATGGAGCAGTGTGAAGGGAGAGAGTCGGGGAGAGCTGAGGAGAGAGAAAGGAAAAAGTTTGGGGGATGGTGGGAGACTGATTAGGGGGGAAGGAGAGCAGAGGGCGTTTGAGAGTTATGGCGGGGCGGTGGAGGGGGACAGTGATGAGATAGTGATGGACTTCTCGTGGGAGGGAGGGAAAGAACAGAAGAGCTATAACTGCAGTAATTGTTGTGTTCAGGGAGGGACCTGCTTGTTTTACTCCAAGAGAGGAGGGGTGCTTTCATAGCTTCTGGTGTTTCTGTGTTTATGTGTGTGTGAGAGAAAGAGAGACAGAGAGAGCACCGACAGTTATATTAGATGTTTGTGGGTGCAGCAGTTTAGTTCTCCTCAAACTAAAAGCCTACGATTAGATTTCTCTGTCCGAAGCCAAGTCCCATCTGCAGGACAAACTTTATGCCTTGACACGAGGTGGGCGCACCTTCATCTTTGAGTGTTGAGGTGTAAAAGTAATATTCACTAATAATTTTAACTTGATACTGTGACTTTTTTTGGAAGCATGTAAGGTTTATTATGAATTCAGTGTCAAGTGTCTGCAGTAGTTGGAACAGTGTCTCTGCATCTTCTGCGTCTCATAGGGCTCCTGATGAACTTTTCCCACAAGTATCACTGGAAATTTTAGGAGCACCGGCAAAAAATGTCGGATATATTCCCATATCAACTGTATAACTGATAAATGTTTTGTTAATAGATAGACAATTTCCAAAAATAACATCCATGAACCGCACTGGATAACAAAAACTGCTTTTGTCTGATAGTTAACCGTTCTAGTTCTTAAATGTAACTGGTTGCATTGTCGCACACTTCCCACTGATTTATTGTGAGTGGCTTTTCTCTGACGGTTTTATTTGCATGTTGAAGATCTTCACAGGTCTTGAAAGTCATAAATTGAACATGCAGATGGATTCAACCCTGAGGAAAAAGCTCGACAACCTGTCATTGATGAGTACAGTTCTACCTGCCAATCATTTCTTTGTGTTTCCATTTAATTAAATGGCTCATGATTCATAAAAGCTTTTACATAAGACGGATCATCCGGTGTGGTGAAGAGGAGCAGACACCTGTTGCCCTCGTCCTCCTGTCCTGTTTTATAGCAGTGGGATGTGGAGGGTGTGTTCTCGGTGGAGGCCCGGGGGCTGTCGGGGTCGAGGAGTAGTGAATACTCCTGTCATACACCTGCTGCAGCTGTTAATCACTCTCCTTTCACTGTATGCTGGCCTGCAGCTCACCTGTTCCTCCAAACACCTGTCTGCCTCTCTGTCTGTCAGTACTGTCCGGTAATAATCTTCAATCTGCACTTATTCAGATTCTTATTTTTGATAATGTGTTAGGCAGGGTTGTTTGTATGACCCACTTGTTACCTTCTGGTTTAATTTTCTTCACATCTCTTTATACATGTGCATTTATCATCCACTGAGTTGTTTACCCACCCAGGCTCTCATTGTCAGGCAAAACCCTGCGTTTGCACCCACAGTTTTATTTATTCGTGCTACAAACCGTCAACGATATCATGCCACCTAGTGAACGACGTTCTCTGTGATCAAACAGGAGTTTGAGTTCAGAGTAATCTCTCTGCTGTTTGCCTCACTGCCTCTGTTGCATTTAAACCTTATCGTGTCTTGGCTCTTAACAGCAGCAGTAAAATCTTGTTTTTCACTCAGAGCCCTTGAGCTAAGAGTCCCAGATATCTCCAGATGAAGGAAAAGGCTCAGGATTTGAAAGCCACAATCCTCCATGATTCACAGCCAGACCGCTGTCTGGGAAAGTAAGACACTCAGTGTCATTCTTAATCCCCACATGATGATTTTTGTCCTGATTTACAGCCCGTTTAAACTCTTTATGCTTTCAATAAGTTTATTACGACCCAAGTCATAAAACAACAGCTCTAACTGTTCCCATCAGTAGATCTACTCAGAGAGAGCATGTACATATTGGTTTATATGACTGTGTAGGTGATACTATAATGTCTCCAGCCACCTCCTCCAGTCTTCATTAATCTCCCCTTCCTTCAGGCAGTCGTTACTGTCTGTGTCCCAGAGGCATTGATTGACCGTATTGCTGTTTCAGCCAAACACTAATGATGGGCCTCCACAGTGATTTATCTGCCTCTTCTCTGTTGTCACCAGACTCATTAGGACTGGAAAGAGGCATTTATCACCAGTGTTGCAACCTCGCTGTTATGAGTTTTGCTAATGGTTATACAATCCAGAGCTGGTAGCTGGGTGGAGTCGAACCGTGTCGTTTTTTGTTTTGTTTCTTTCTGGACAAGTAACTGAACATGTATCTTACTATCAGACCAACTTCACTGCTCTGTGGTTGTATATTTTACTGCTGATGTCACTTACAAGTATATCCAAGCCCAAAAGCCCTGGGGCCAAGTCGAAAATTAGCAGAGCAGTCCGCTCGAACACTGCAGAGCTCAAATATCAAAAATATTTAATGCACCACGGTACCAAAGTTAATTTGGTGCATTGAATAATTTGGATATTGGAGCCCTGCAGTGTGTGTGAGTCGTCTATTTGTTTCATGTTGATTATGTTTTTGTCCTTTGTTCTCATTAAAATGCTATGACATCAGATATAAGTTTATAAATAAAGCTATTAGGTTGCACAATAAACACAGTGTGCCTCGGGATAAGAGCTGTGCTGTTTTCTTCCATCCTAACCAGTTTGATTTGCTTGAAAAAGCATTTGTGTGTGACTGCAGGGCTGGAAAAACAAAGTTATGTTGGATTTATCATTTTTGTATCAAAGAAAAACCCTTCAGTCGATGATTATGTGACGTTTGAGGGGATCTATTCCAAACAAACGTGTTTTTACATCTAGAGAACAGGATTTGTTGGTCAGGACATCACTGCAGCATTACAGTATCACATTATTATCCTGTGTTGTCAAAAATTGCAGCCTCCTGAGTTTTGGTTGCCGCAATTATCAATGTTTTTACTGTCCTGCTGACTTTGCACCACGTAGTAAAGTACGTATAAATATCCATTTTGGCGTTTTATCCTGCGGTCTTTGCACTGTTGGTGGGAGAGTCGTGTTGTGTTGGAGTTCTGTGTTGGTGCAGAGGCTGTGTGTGAACTTGGCTCTTCTTGGTGTGTTCCTGGGCGGGTCCTGCTTCACTTCAAACACTCCTGCTGTGAAAGACTTTATTAATACTGCAGATCGTGAGCTCGGCAGCATGACTCATGCCCTCTAACTTATGACCCGCCCAGATCGCCCTCTCTCCCAGCACACCCACCTGCCGTCCCCCTCCTGGTCTTCACATTCCCTGCATCTTCTTATTGCTTTGTTTTCAACTTCCCTTGTTGTTTTTTGTTTTTGATCTTTTCTTTTTTACAGTAACTGGGCTGAGCTGGGTGCAGTGTTTTGTAGAAAAACAAGAAGAGAAGGCTATGGCAGACTTTTAGCAGGCCAAATGCCCCACCACTCCTGTTGCCCCCTCTGGTCAGCTGCCCAGCAGGGCCTGGACTGCTTATAGCGCACTGATCAGTAGCAGATGAGCTTCTGTTTGACAACTGGGAGTGTCTCCTTTGATACCCACCGACAAAGCAGCAATGTCGAGAGCGAGATTGTTCAGATTGTGTTTCAGAGGAAATCTAGTTTGGAAATCTGTGTTTTTCCAGGATTTTGCAGGTTTTTATTCTGTCAGCCACATTGGCAGCAGATTTTATATTATTTTCACTGGTAGAGCTGCATCGATTAGTCGTTGACAGGAAATTGACTGCCAATTATTTTGATAATCAGTTAATGGCTTCTGTCATTTTGCTGGTCCCAGCTTCTTGAATGTTAGGATTTGGTGCTTTTCTTTGTCATTTATGACAGTAAATGAAGAGTTTTTGTGTTTTGGACTGTTGTTTGGACAAAGGAAGGAATTTGTTGTATGAATGTAACTAAAAACCTTAAAGATGGTTCAATCTGTTTTATTCAAATGTCCCAGAATACCCAGAAAAATAAATTTGCCATCATCCATTTAATCACTTTTATTTGTCCTTTTCCTCTTTTAGAATGTCCTCTGTTAGGGCTCTTATTTGTTCAGTCTGTCACATGTCCAGTGTTTTGTCTCCCTAGTAAACATTCAGGGAATAGAGGTGCAGAAATATTTTTCATACTGCTGCTTTGATTTGCACCACCATGTATCCCAGTCCTGTTGCAGTCATCAGATATCAAGTTCTCCTTAAAGGAACATGTCACCAGGAAGCCTGAGAGAAGTTCTCAGCAGGCATCCTCTCTGTATCCCACTCTGATATTTATTATTTACATTGATCAGTCCAGAATATGCATCCGTTGTATGGCAGTGTGGTTGAGGAGCGAGAGAAGACAGATTTAAGATGCTCCTCTCATGTTGTCCCCTCGGCTGATCGTGTCGTGTCCATTGGTCAGTGTTGGAGCGGGAGAACTTGTCCTGTCGTTAATAATGTGCGACCAGCAGTGAGCCTATTGTTGAGCCCTCTGATGACCTTCAGCTAAAGGTCACTGCTGCTTTAACTCCAGTACGTGGCCAAATGGTCAGTGGGCTGAAATAAGCCAGTTGGGTGTGATTTATTTGCTGAATTAATCACACACACAACCAGAAAGTATTTTTGTCATGCTCAAGTGAGTTTGGGAAATAAGGACTTGATTGTCAAGTTTGGTTGCTGCTTTACAAGTTCAGCTGGGTTTAAATGGTTTTATTCTTTCTCAGTTGGTGTTTGTATTTTATAGGAAACCACACCCAGCCTCCCCGCCAGGCTTCGTAGTATTGATATTTTTAAGTTCTATTTGGACCGAGTGTATTTTTACATACACACGTTTGTTATTTAGAGTTGCAGCGTTGTACAGTTGCTAATCCACAGTATTGAATACTGCTGTATTAGTGATTATTTAGTGTTTATATCAATTTTCATGTCTGTCAGTATATATTTTGTAAAATTATAATAAAAACCCCTTTGTTTTCAATTCTTTAAGGGTCACTAATTGTTCTTAATCAATGTGTAATGCTGTGATGTTTTCTGAGATCATGCCATGGAAATCAAAAATGGAGACAGTAATTTGTCATTTTCGGAAGTTGCTGTCTCTGCCCGTCTGCATGCTTGTGTGCAAACACTTGTGCTATGTTTTACATACGCCACTTGCAAGTTTCACATTTGCATTTTTTCCCGCAGTCTTTCCTGCTCACCCTCATCTCTCTCCTGCTTCCTCCCTGCAGGTCTGATGCTAGGCTGCAGCTGCCTCAGCCGCCATCATGTTCACCAAAAAGAAGAAGTCTCGCATCCAGATCTCCGCTCCGTCTAACTTTGAGCATCGTGTACATACCGACTTTGATGAGCAGGAGCAGAAGTTCGTCGGGTTGCCGCGGCAATGGCAGTCGCTCATCGAAGACACGGCGAAAAGGCCCAAACCCTTCATCGATGTGACTGTCATCACTACTGTAGAGCCGCGCAAGGTGGGATGAGCTCAAACGACAAACAAGCTGTTGGCTGAGGAGGATGATCTAAAACTTGAGTTGTTTTGAATTGACTAAATTTTAACCTTAGATACTGATGTCGAAAGAAACTAAGGAATTTTAAAGCCATATGTAGGCCAGTGCTGTGATTCTGTCTCTGGGTACAATTAAACTGACACTGAATAGATATTTTGATATTTTGAAATTACCCATATATTCACAAACACACGGTGATAATTCTCACCAGCTTTGAATGTTTCGGCCTCTTTTTCAGCTCTAAATTATTTTTATTTTCTTTGAAAATGTCCAGACAATCGTACGTGGCAGCAAGCTTGGAGCGGACGGCTCTCTGACATGGCTGCTGGATGAGTTTGACACGATGTCTGTGACTCGCTCCAACTCCCTGCGACGAGGCAGCCCTCCCACCCAGCCTCGCAAGGACTCGACCTCCTCGCTTGGAGGAGGGCAGGAGAACGGAGATCCTCACCACAGACACTACTCGCAGTCAGACCGGTAAGGATTGAAGCTGCAGCGCCACGTAGAATAACAGCACAGATTTTGTATGCATCTCTGCTGATGTTAGCAACTCTCCCCCTTTCAGAGACCGGCCCAGGCCAGACCACCAGAGTGGAGGTGACCCCCGGCAGAGTCAGCGTACGGTCCGTCCTCAGTGGGACGAGGGAGGCCAGGCTCGGCCTCAACAGCAGCCCCGAGGCCAGGAGCCCAGTCGGGCCCACAGAGACAGGCCTGGCTCTGGCCCTCCTCCTCCCCCCCATAGAGACAGAGAGCATCGTGACCGGGACCAGGTAAGGACTGAAGTAAACGCTGGACCCAGAATATCGTCTTCATATTATGAATACATTTAAATAGGAAATAATAGATCTTAAAAACATAGAGTGCATTTTGATACATCAGATATCTTCAAATGGATGTTTTAATTGGACACTGCAGCAGGAACTACACCATGTAGTGTTTGTTCTCTTGCCAACTTGAATTTATCCAGATTTCCTCTATCCGTTTTCCTTGCATGCTTCTCAATAATCCCTCAATCTCTGACCTAAATCCCGCTTTTCTTCAGGAGCAGGGCGTTCACAGGGATCAACCCAGTGACCACAGGCCAAAGTCCAGCTACATGGTGCGGGACGGCAGCCCTCAGTCTCCCAGGGACAAGAGGCCTCTCTCTGGGCCCAACATCCGCACCCCAAACCTGCCAGTTTCGGAGGGGGTGATGAAGACCGCCCAGCAGACCACACGGCCATTTAACACCTACCCAAGGACGGACAGCGAGGGCGGACGCAGTCCCACAGGACAGGTAGGAACCACAGGCAGCTGTTTGCAGCCAGGACAAGCACAAGGAGACACAGCAGCCCTGAGGGAAGTTATTGACTGAGAGAAAAGGGCAGGCAGGTGCATATTGAGCCGCTGGCCGATGGATGATGGCTCCCAGCACCTCGCTGTTTCTTTCTCCAAGTCAGATTTAGCAGCTTCTGTCCTGGTTGACTCTCCTAAAAGCAGTTAGTGATGCTTCTGTGATAACAGCAAGCTCAAGTTCAGACTGAACAACTTCGATCCAAAGTGCTTACAGAATTATGTAATGACTTAAATACTCTAGATGTGATGAGGTACTAGTTTTAGCATCTTATTTAATTTGTAAGATAAGTCATACTTGGTGTATGTTGAGTTTATTTACACTTGCTTTTCTCTTTTTCTTCTAGCCGGTTCGACACCATGAATCGTCCCCTCAAAACGGCCCCTCCGGCGGCTCTGCCCGAGGTTCCTCTGGCTCCAAGCCCCCAGTAAGCCACCCGCACCCTCACCACACTTCCCACCCGAGCCTGACCCCTGAGGCCTCCCAGCACCCACACACGCCTCACCCCAGCGTTCCAGCCCCCCGGCCCCCTGTGCCCTCTGGGCCCCCGGCATCGGGTGCTCCACCTCAGGGCCGCTCACCGCAGAGGGAACCCCAGAGGGTTTCCCATGAGCAGTTCAGGGCGGCGCTACAGATGGTGGTGGATCCTGGCGACCCACGGACCTACCTGGACCACTACATTAAGATCGGGGAAGGGTCCACGGGGATCGTGTGTATCGCTACAGTGAAGACCACGGGGAAACTGGTCGCTGTGAAGAAAATGGACCTGAGGAAACAACAGCGCAGAGAACTCCTCTTCAACGAGGTAAGAGTTCACGACGAAGTCAACGATGTGATTCAACATCTGAACGCACTGAGAATGACTGATCTTACAGAACAAGTCAGAACTGCTGTTGTTAGAAATGAGAGGTTCAGCTTTCATGTAGGTGGCAGAGCACACAGCTCTGTTTCACGCATTAGCTGCTAACAACCACTTAAACTCTTTTTATGAGTAATCATGCAGCACTTCATTGTGTCTGACTGTATTAGTGGTGGTTGATCGCTGTAGCGTCGACCTCACAGATACACAACAGTCTCTCTACCTGCGAGGCCACCTCGACTTTCTTTTCAGTCTGATGAGTAAAGTTTGTGTCTGTTGTAACTGTAGGTGGTGATCATGCGAGACTATCACCATGAGAACGTGGTGGAGATGTACAACAGCTACCTGGTGGGAGACGAGCTGTGGGTCGTCATGGAGTTCCTGGAGGGAGGAGCTCTCACTGACATCGTGACGCACACCAGGTGAGGAAGTAATATCTTCATGTGATTTCAGCCTTTAACTTTCTTATCTAACTTTTTTATGACTCTGAATTCTGCTTTAAATGTCCCTCATTAAACCCCACCATGACTCTTTTCCTCCACAAGAGGGCAGTGTTTCCCATGTCCTCTGCACATATACACCACCGTGGCTTTGCCATTTCACATTTCTTGACAACATCGCATCATTAATTGATTGTTATGACAGTTTTACAGTTGGTTTTATTCTGGCCTGTTTGTGGGTGCTACACATCGTCAGTAGGGCTTAAGAAATTACCTCACCTGACTTTAGAGTTAACTAGAAATACAGTAATATAACTGCAACACCGGAGGAGGTGAAGCCTAACCTGACATGTCATGTCCGCTTCTCTCTCCAGGATGAACGAAGAGCAGATTGCCACCGTGTGTCTGTCTGTCCTGAAGGCGCTGTCTGTCCTCCACACACAGGGTGTGATCCACCGAGACATCAAGAGCGACTCCATCCTCCTCACTCACGATGGACGGGTACGTCCCACATACGCCGCACTGCTTTTTTCACCACAGTCTGTTTTAATCCTGTTTGAATTGTGCCATGAATAACACATATCATGTTTGTTATTTTAAAAAGAAAGAAATGTACCTGAACAGTGTTTTTCTCCTTTCACATCACTGAAGCTGTTTTTACAGCCAGACTTGTGATTTTCACCGTTTATGATGCCTGCTGTGCCGAGGTGACGGTAATGTTGGTGTTGGTGACATTTATTGTTGGAGACGATTTAGTTCACTGAGCAGTTTTGCACAAAATTAAATGGAACTCTACCATCTTTACGACAAACTAGGACTTTCTTGACTTGCATGATAATCTTTTAAACTGACAAACACCATGTGTGTAATTCATGGCATGAGATAACAAATGTATTTATCTCTCTTTTCTCTAATTTCACCTCCATGTAACACCAGAAAAGACAGCTGCATCATTCTTTCAGACAGGGAGTGCGCTGTATTAGGGAGTGGCATTAATAAGCAAACTATTTTCTCTTCCTGTTTAAAATATCAGAGGAGTGCAGAAAATGTCTTTCTGCACCGGCCACTCGCACGACAGACGAGACGAGTGTTTGGTTTGTGGCTTCACAGAAACAAAGTGACTGATATAGTTGTTCTTTTGAATTAGTAGCAGCACACATCTGCTTTTATATGTCAAACCACAACACTGTGACAGCTGCAGCACTTTATCAGCGTTACATTTAATGGGCCATTTTCACAACAGACAGCTCAACCAGTCATGGCAGAGCTAATAAACATGATGCAGGTGATATGAATCATTGATATGTTCTAGTGGGTCTGTGATGGCCCATTAGCAGTTATTCATGTTGCGTCTGCTGTGCTAAGACCTCTCTTGTGCACGTGATGGAGGTTTGTCTCACAGGATGCACAAACTCAGCACGGCGCTGCAGCCACTGACACAACTTGACCTAGTTATACAAGAATAAAGGAACATGATCGTCAGAAAGGGGAACTAAAAAGTTAACCTGTACTGTAGAGCTGAGACTGCTGCAATATCACTTCCTACTTGTTGCCAAGTTTCTGCCTTCTACAGAAAATGAAACCAAGAAGGATTTTAAAGCAAGATCATGGAAAAATTAATAGTCAACACACAGTGGTCACACATGGTCTGTGTCCCTGACAGTTGAGTCTACTTCTCTGTGTAGTCTTGCGGTTCTGCTGAGCTGATGTTTCAGCTGCACAGATGCCATGCATTTCACAAGTCTGAGAAGTTATGCAAGCTTTCTGCTGAATTTCATCGGTGCTCTGGTGTAGCTCGTGAGTTTGTCCACATTGTGCAGATCATTGAGATGCATATTTTGTGAAGAATATGGGTAAAATCAAATAATCAAATTGAGGACATTTCAGCCCTCATCCTGCTACTGATTCACTCAGATTCTGTCAATCAGTAAGTGCAGACCGAGATCACAGATGTGATGTTATGCCCTAACATTTGATAGTTGTTTGGTAGCAACCGTTGTTACCCAATTTGTGTTTTGCCGGAAGCCGGCTGTCCATTTCTAAGCTAACATCAGACACTGGTGCCTCTCACTGAGGCGCTTGAGAACGTGCATTAAGTCACATCACTGTCGTAGAAAACAAAAAAGGTCCTTTACAAAAAAATCCACCGTCCAGCAGCTTTAAACAACTTAACAAATCATGCACAGGCTTGTATAGGCGACAGTGAGAGACGTGTGGCCAATAAAAAAAAAGTGATTAATACAAAATTTTTTACGTAGATAACATTAGGCTCGAGTTTGTTTGTGAATTTACTCACTTTTCTTTTTAATTATCCAGTTAAAATGTGGGCCTGTTCTTATTTTTGCTGAGTCTTTCATTCCGACGTCAACATAGACTTTATGTGCAAGTCATACGTGTTGCTGACAATTAAACCAGAGCGTAGATGATGACAGCTGAGCAGTGTTTGTGGTCTGATCGCTTTATGAGCTGCGGTTTCACCCATCGCCTCGCCTCGGCCTCCAGCAGCAGCATGCATGACCAGGCAGGTCTCGACAGCCGCGCTGAGGTGCTGCTTCTGCATTGTTATTCTCTGCAGGGACTGCATCATGTCGGTCATTACTCCTGCTAATGAGTTTCTCAGAGGACGCGTGTGTGTGTGATCTGTGTCAATGATTAAAAATGGGATATTATCTGTGACATCCTTTTGTATGCATATTAGAAATGCTTTTATTTAGAAACACGACATTTCTAATTTTAAGTTGTGAAATTGCGGATTACTTTTATCAGAAGTGTCAGTGTCATTTCAGGAAGACCTCCGATCTCTGGTCACACACACGCTCACAGAAAGCTTCCTGCTGTGGTGTGTTCGCGCTGGGTTGGGTTGCGTTGGTGCGTGTGACTCTGGCTTGGCAGGGGAAGCAAACTTAACCAAGCCTGAAGTGTTTACCGTCAGTGGGGTGGGTGTGTTTGGTGTGTCTGCGTGCACCTGTGTGCAGAGTGATAAATGTGAGAGAGTCTCACTTCTTACAATGTAGGTCAGAGCAGTTTATCTCTGAGCTTTTCACTTATAAAGTCTTATTATAAAAACGCAACAATGACAATAATACAGGAGTCAACCAGAACAATACATCTGTGGTAGCCATCATGTTAGAGCCTCTCTGTATGTGAGTGTTCATACATGTGTGCATCAGTTCTTATAGCTTTGTTTGTTTCATTTCTCTTTTCCGACCCGTCAGTCGGCCTTCTGGGCAACATTAAAGCTGCTTCTCTGTCGAGATACCCAGCCATGCACACACATTCTCAGAAAGAGGGGTGGATGTTAGCAGGACCCTGACACACATTTCACAGACTCGACCATTGAAGCATACGATGCAAACTGTACGTTTAGATAACAAACATTTCCACGCCACTGAACCACATCACAAATATATTTTTTTTTATATAACTTGGCTGCATCTGCCAGTAATCAAAAGTGAAATGTTCTGTGGTGAAAGCTTTCAATATAACATGCACTGTGAGTGAACCACTGGACGTCAGTGCATCAGGATCAGTTCACGATTGCCTTGCTAAGGTGTGAAATGTATGAACAGAGTTACTGTGTTTCTTCAGCCTCATATTCACACATGCATTGTTCTCTGGTTCAACATGAATGTCATCGGTGGGGGTGAAGCAGTGTTCTATTTTAAGGTTTGTTTTCTCATATGTAGTTTGAGATTTTGCTGTAATCATCTTTGAGTTAATGGGTTTCCAGCTGCTGCTGAACCCTCCACTGTGTGTGTGTTTCATGGGGCCCTGAGTGGAGCTCGGACTCGCCACTGTCGAGTTTAATCATGTTTCATACAGTCTCACTTGAGTTATTTTGTACCTGCTATAACTGCCGTCCTCCTGTATGTGTGGTCTTGACGTCCCATACTGTAATGTTGGTATATCGTCTGTCAGAAGATGTAGATGCACTGTTTCTTAGCATGTTTTTCATTTATATCATCACATTCTCTGGAACTGTCTTCCTTACTAACACAACATACTGCAGCACACATGTTTTGTTTTTGTTCAGTTTGGGGGGTTTAACCAACCCAACCTTCCACTGTTTCTGGTTTCTGCTGTATTTTCGATGTGGTTTGTTAGTCATCTCCACCAGCCTTTTGTCCTCCAGGTAATGGATTACAGTCTTGTACCACACGGGACCAGCTGGTCTCAGCATGTCAAGTTTAACCACCTCCTGCTTCTCTGTTTTGAAAGCTGTAACCAGTCATTTCGTGAGTTTGTGGCACTGATGCTAGTTGACGTAGCAACTAATCGGGAGGATATGGCGAAGTTAACAGCGGCGAAAGCTGCAGAGGAGACGGATGAATAAAATAAAAATGGCATAAAAAAGGGCTTTCACACCATCCCAACAAATACTAAATATACTGGAATTTTGCTCTCTGTCGATTGGACCATCATTCTGACCTTGTGACATGACAGGCTATAAGATGAGACTGTTGTTCAGTCATGACGGACTAATATGGACACATGTGCAGACACACACGTAATCTGTATGTACTGTCTAGAGTTGAATTCAGCTCTGTATGCTACTGCTGTAATATGTTTTTGTCAAAGGTCATAGTAAAAGAAAGTGTTAGGTAAAAATGTAAAATGCAAAAGATAAGAAAAGATTAGTATGAAGATTTTATCCTGTGGGTAATGGGGGCGGGACTAGATAAGCTTTGGCTTCTCCCGCTTTTCCCTTTCGGCCATGTGTATTGTATTATTGAACAATGATGAAATGTGATGATGATGAATTGACATGCCCGAAATAAACAACATAAATAAATAAATTTCATTACAGCACAACACATGATGTAAAAGATCACTATGTTGTGCACTTTCTATAATCTTGACATTGATGTTTCGTCTTCTCATCTCTCTGTCCGTCTCCAGGTGAAGCTGTCAGACTTCGGTTTCTGTGCTCAGGTGTCTAAGGAAGTGCAAAGAAGGAAGTCTCTGGTTGGAACGCCGTACTGGATGGCACCAGAGCTCATATCCAGACTGCCTTATGGACCAGAGGTAATACTCACACTCTTCCTTCAGGATTTCACCGTTGTTTGATATTTGAACATTTATGCTAGCTCTTCTACCTGTTGACTGTCTCTTCTCACGTTGTGCAGGTGGATATCTGGTCTCTGGGTATCATGGTCATAGAGATGGTGGACGGGGAGCCGCCGTACTTCAACGAGCCGCCGCTCAAAGCCATGAAAATGATCCGAGACAACCTGCCTCCCAAACTGAAGAACCTGCACAAGGTACAAAGACAGAGCAGCTTGTCTGAAGCACCATTAGCAGTTGTGGTTTCCCTGCGACTAAACATTTAAATCACTCCAACCGCAACACTCAACATGTTGACGCTCCAGTCAGTGATGACTAAATTATTACCAGTACTCAGTGCTTATGGATCACACCACACCCATCGTCCAACTCAGCCTTCGTTAAGATCACAACTGCACACCTGTGAAGTCTCACATGGTTGAGATGCTATCGCAGTGACAAAGTCTGTCACAGACATCCACACATGGCAAAACACTTAAAACCACGTCTGCGGTCCTTCCGCAACAATAAGTGTCACTGGAACCACATTCTGCCGCAATGATACACACTCGCAATGTGAAAGCATGACGAGCCGACGCCGTCACGGCTGGTTATCATTAATCGTTTGGTGTAATAACATGAAACCTTTGTGTCAGCTAGCGGTCAGTCGTGTTTGTGACCACACCGGCTGTGAGGAAATGTTTGATTATAACCTGTGTCATTTTTACTGCAGCAGGTATTTAGATGACCTTGAGGTTTGAATACATTAAAGCAGTCAGCTGTCTACTGTCACCAAGTAGACTGATGATGGCCTGATATTCATAAAGGCAGTATGATGAGAAATGTGTGGCATAGATAAGAATAGTAACACTCCTGACTCACTGTGACTTGTGTAAGTATTCTCGTCGGACCACTAAGCAGCCAGAAGCCTGTTTGAGTGGATCGTCTGGGTTTAAATGTCCTGAAATTCAGTTTGGTGTAGAGTTGCAAAGCAAACAGCAAAGAAATGAAACGAAACAGGTTCTCACAAAGTCTTTGAAGTTTGGAAAGTGCTAATATTTAACTGTTTCCATGTGAAACAAAATGTTTTCATATTTGGAATGAAACGATCCCCCACGAGCACAGTTAAAAGAAACAGCTGGCAAAAACAGGAAGTGACAACCAACACTGACTGGTGTGGGTATAAAGGAATTCTAGAATTCTTTAAGATGAAATAAAATAGGCAATTTTTGGTTTAGGTACCTTGAAAGTGCTTGAATTGAGCCCTGCAGAAAACTAATAACGGTTACAAATCCCATTTATTTCTGATGTTGCATATAAACATTACTGATTACAATTCTGAAGTCAAACCTGAAGTGATACTGAAATAAACAGGTACAGTCAGTGTTTCTGTTTCTGCCTTTGAGTTATTTTCAGTCTGATTCACTGAACAGATCCTGATATTGAGTTTATGTGAACTGTAGGGGAGATACTTGATCACTGATATCTTTATTTCACAGTCAACTCTACCTGGTTTTCCATTTTCCAAGTTGTGCCAAAGAGAATAAAAACATATTATCCCTTTACAAACCTGCAGAGTGGTTCCATTAACACCTGACTGACTCTGACTCTGGATGATTTCTCTCCCAGGTCTCCCCTCTGCTCAAGGGCTTCCTGGACAGGATGTTGGTGCGAGACCCGAATCAGAGGGCCACGGCCAGCGAGATCCTCAAACACCCCTTCCTGACGAAGGCGGGCCCGCCGTCCTGCATCGTCCCTCTGATGAGGCAGAACAGGATGAGATGAGACACGTGACACTGAGACCTCCGGACAGTTGGAGGGCAGCGTGTGCAGGTTCAGATGGAACAGAATACTCCTGCACACAGAGGATGGAGGGTCCTCAGAGGTCAGAGGTCACAGACGAGAGGTCGGGGAAAACTCTGAGAGCTGTGAGCTGCAGAGTGTAAACGGGTGTGCAGGAGTATTCTATTTTTCTTATGTGAATCACTGAACTGTGGGGAGTGTTTCCCCTCAGATAGAGGCAATAAGGCGGCGTGTGTGTGTGTGTGTGTGTACATGTTTGTCTGCCAACATATGTTGCTGACACTGTTAATGACGGTGTTTGATGGCTCATACGTGTGTGTGTGTGTGAGTGTGTGTGAGAGCTCTCTCTCGAGGAGAGACGAGCAGAGAAGCCACAACCTGCCCGTCGAGTGATTTTTGCCGGTTTGTTTTGATTGAAGGGGCTGACCTGGAAGAAGCTGAAGGACTGTGGCTGTTTTTTAATTTTTTCCATTTGGATCTTACCTGGATTTTAAGAGTGACGGTGGGGTTTTGCACACCAGTCGGATGCTTTTGAAGGAGCCGTGAGCCCGTTGGCTGATTTTAGAGACGTTTTAATCTCACTACTCGACACTCTGGAAGCCGAATTTTCTCACTACAAGGACGTCTGATTCCCAGACGTGGACGTTGTTTCCTCACCACGCCCAGAACTTAACTACTGAGGGAGGAAATCTTTTGACTCACAAATGAGTCAAACAAACTTTTACTTTGTAGCCATATAAATACTAGCTTCCTGTTGTAAACAAGCAAACATACACTAAGTCAAGAGGTAAACACTGGAGTTGTGTTTTTTTTTTTAAAACAAATGAATTTTTCTCTTATTTCATTCCTTGTTTCCTGTGTAAGTACAATGAACATAGAGAGATATATCAGTTTTGATGTTTTACTATCTCTTATTTTGTGATTGTTTTTATTATTATTATGATTTTGTTTCCTGGTTTATTTTAGAGAGAGATGTGATGATTTTCAAAGCACTGTCGATGAGAGATAGAAGCTGCACTCCTGGTTGATTCCTGCACGCAGATCATAGACACTAGACCTTTTATTTTGTTGTTTGTTTGTTTTTAGAGACGGGACCTTTTAATCACTAAACCTCAGTGGTCGAGGTGTCAGTCGGGACGAACAGGAAAGGTTTCACAGAAAAGAGAACAAGAGTACAACCCAGAAAACAGATAAACATCATAAAATCAAACATCTGTTTCTTGTTTGTAGAAGCGTCGGCTTTTCCACACCCTCTTTTTTTTTTTACTATATCTGCTGATGGAGTTGAATCACTTCTCTGACTAATGATTGTTCTGAGGTAGAAAACTAACATTAGCTGCTTTCCAGGCAATCAGAGGTTGTTGTTACTCGGTGGTACGTGTCCGCTTCCTCCGACCGTCATCACTCTGCTTCAACAAACACTCAGCGGCCGCTGCTGACGTGGAGGAGCGCTCGTCGCGTTTTTCTACTGACCCAGTTCTCTGATTGAATCGATTAATGTTTGATTGCGTGGTTAATGCATCCGGCAGAGCGCTCCTGAATCCACTTCATAGTGTGAGGGCGATAAACGAAGCGATCGGCAAGAAAAGTGGCTTTGTTTAGATTTTATACCTCCGATGAAAAGTGTTGGTCATGCTCCTAATGTGTGTGTGTGTTGAAAAAATGGGCTTTTATGATTTTAGTGTTTGCGTTTTAGTTGGCGTGAATGTGTGTCCTGTGAAAACGGACCATTAGGCAGAGGACAAAAAGATAACAGAAGTACTTAGAAGGCGGCAAACACTTAAATGAAAATCCATTCTGCTAATGATGTCCAAACACACGAGCTTAAGAAAATATCAGACCTGTGTCAAATTGTTCTAAAGTGGCTGAAAGCTGCCGTTAATCACTTTATCGTAACTTGTTTGGAGCACAAGGTGAACGACTGATCGCTCGCTGTAAATAACTACACATTCGCTTTCAAGAAATCACCCACAGAGCGCCGCAGCCGTCTAAATGAACCCACGGAGAATTAATTACAGTTCAGTTTGGCCCAGGTCTTGTTATTATCCGCCCACTGGTGCCCTGATGTTCCTCAGGCTGGAACAGGAGGCGTCTTTATCAGCACACATCTGTAGTTTCATGCTGAACCTCGTGGCATTGAACACTCATTTATACAGCAGATGAAATTAAAGATAAAGCCGTTACTAATTCATCCCTGTGGAGGTGACGCCACGCGCAGATGCACATAAACAAAGCCTGCAGAGAGATTCCTCTCCGTGTTTCCAGTCCTTCTATGTCGTCCAGTTCAGCTGCTGCAGAGATCCTCCTCCCGTCAGACCAGACATCCGTCAAGTAGCATTTTTTACAATGAGTCTGGTCGATGGCGTCACCGGTCAGTGACACAAACTGTAACACTACAGACGGAGGAGAAGTTTGGACGGTGTAACACACGACACGTGTTCTTCTCTACGTACATATACTCTAAACTGTAGCTGCAGGTGCAACGATAAGTCCGATAAACCATCAGTTAGTGGCACATTTTCTTTGATAAACTATTTTTAAAAATTGAAAAATTCAATTGGTTGTTTCTGTCGATTCTATTCAGTAAAAATGTCAAACGTTTTCTGGTTCCAGCCTCTTAAAACTGAAGATTTTCTGCTCTACTTTTTCTTTTATGACAGAAAGATTCTTCACTTTTAAGCTCTGTGAAATTGTGATGAGCATTTTTCACATTTCTTTGGCTCTTTATCGAAAAACAGTTCAGTTATAATTTGACTGGGTGTCTGAGAAACTCGATATCAATACTGGTTTCCTATTATTACCAAGATGTTTGTAAGATACCCAGCCCTAACTGATCGTGGAAATAATCAATTGATAATCAAAGTAATCGCTGCTGACACAGTGAACGTTCACTTTACGGCTTCTTCATGAGAAACTGAACACTGTGAGGTTCGTACGAGGAGTCGCAGCACAGCAGGAAGAAGAAGAAGCTGATCATTTGTTTTCTATCAGTGTTGATAATTCCTGAAAAGCACAGCTAGCCGTCGGTCAGGGTGGTGTTTAATGCTCGTCAGCTGACTGTTTTGTTAATCAGTCATTTGGAGGGAACATTGTCTGATTCTTAAATGTGAACATGTTGTAGTTTCTGTCCTCTGTGACAATAATCTCAGACATTCATCTGTAACTTTTTATAAACCGAGCAACTAATCGATTGATCGAGAAAACAATTTACAGATTAATCAACCGTGACAGTGATCGTTAGTTGCAACACTGCTGCGGTTTGAAGAGGGTGTTCGGGGGCTGTTTGTCGCCATGGTTACCGAGATGATGCTGAGTCTGTTTTGCTGCATTTTTTTAAACCGCAGTGATAAAACACTTCCTCCTCGGCGACGCTCTCTGTAGCTTCACGCTGTGCAAAGTTGAGTTGTGCAGATTTATTAAAACACTAGTAACAATGTAGAAAATGTAGTTTCCACCTCCTACAAACAGGTGAACGCTCCCCGGCTGGGCGGAGGTTAATGGTAAACTTCGTCTCTGCCACTTTTCTTCCTTAACAAACACTCTGGTAGGCGTTTGTACTTTGTCTCTTGGCAGCTCAGCAGATAGTAACATTCTCAGCGGCGTCAGTTTGTGGATCTGTTTGGCGTCAAGAAGTGGGACAAGCCGATGAATGACTCACCGGTTATGAAACGAGTTGTGACGCTTCGTGTTTTGTAGACATTCGCTTCTAATCAGGGAAGGAAAAGATCGACTGAAAGACTGAAAGACAATCAGGTAGTTTGAGTAATTTTAGTTTGTGACATTTTAAGATGAGACACTTTGAATTTCCCCTTTTTTTTCTTTTTTTCTTCCTCACAGTCAGAATCTCACATTTTGAATATTGATCACACTCGTCCCAGACTGCACATATTGATTCATCACGTACTGCTGTGTTTCTGGTGGAGCTCTTTGAGAGGCCCGGCAGCAGGCGGCTGGTGAAAATGACCAGCAAACATCAGGATTTGTACATTTGACAGTCAGAACGTAATATCTGGAGAGTTAAAGCGTTAAAGGCACCTTTACTCAACCGTGAAAAGTTAGTTCGTCATTTTGTTAAATAGAAAAAGGTTAAGAGTTTCCCAACAGGTCCAGTACAGTTTTTATTTTTACTTGTGTTCTGTCCTACATGTCTGTGTGTTGACTCATCGACCCGCTGGTTTCATTTTCACGTCATAGACTTAAACCTGCTGTTTCTCTTTTGACTCGTGTTTTGAGTGTTTCAGCTGCAGCTTCAAAATCTTCTTATCGACTCATCCACCGAACTGCCTTCGTTTTCATTTCAGTATCTGAGATAAGAGGTTGATTTCTGGTCAAACACACGTCGGGTTCTTGGAAATCTTCAACTTTTATCTCCGAATCTAACCGACTTTAATCCTCCACAGATTGCGTATTCTGTCTGTTGTTCTACCCGCCGTCAGGCCGAGAGAAACCCAGCGCTCTCTGTGGTTTTATTGTTACGGCTCACATTTTCATTTCATTATCAATGTGAAAATCCCAAATCTGATCACACTGCAGGTGGACTGACGGTCGACTGTAATGGACCAGATTCGACTGTGTGTGTGTGTGTGTCTGTGTATGTGTGTGTGTGTGTCCTGTGAGGGTGTGTTTGAGTGACTACATGCCTTAACATTTACAATCACTACTTGACAGATGATTCTGACTCGACGCTACGACTGTTGGAGAAGGTGAAAGGAGTCCGTGACGCTTCTCATCTCACATGTTTTTAAAAAGGTTATGTTGTATGTAGTTTTTATGCCGCGGGCTGTTTCTGAGGAGTTTAAAAGCTCAATAACATTCCTGACAGTTAAAATATCTGAGACCACTTCAGGGTGTTTTTTTATTTTAAAGTACGGTTAGAGCTCCTCGACGTCTCCTTTCTGAAGGAGGTCCAGGCCCGAGGGGATTTTTCAAGAAGCAGGACCGCTGGGATTAAATTCTGTCAGCGCCACAGAGCTTCCAGAATATTTCTTCAGTAGTAGCCAGTGAGCAGCTCCGGTGCTGCTCCTCTGGGTTTAGTGCCTTGCTTTAGCGGCATCTTGTCAGACATTTTTAAAGATTGTCCTGTTTTGTGAGTCGTCTTGCTTCTTGGGGAAAAAACAAACACACCCTGCAGGACTCGACAGTGAACGTGTGGTGACGCTGGACCACTACTGACCAGCCAGCAGCCTGCTCGATGAAATCTGTGACAGAAGCCAACAGAAGAGTTCCTGATGGGTCGTTAATGTGTAAAAGCTCATTTTATTGACCCGTTTGTGTCAAACGTCAGATTCCAGCGAGCGTTCCTGCACCGTCTTGTTTTTGTAAACTTCACTGTATTGTATTGTAAAAACATAGACTTCACTTTGCAAATTTTACTGTTTTTTTTTTGTTGTTTTTTTTTTTTTTGCAAATACAGATTTTGTAAAAGTCATTCGTGGTGTCTGTTTTCTGTTCTGCTTCTGTTTCAGATGTTCTCACGCAAACATTAAGAAGGAAAACACTGAATTATCAGATGAATTCATACGAGGTTAGAAAAATGACTCGCAGCTCTCAGGAAAGAGTTTGATCTCTGTACGGTGGCCTTTTTGGGACATCTCAGCATCTTTAATCAGGCTTGTCTTCCATCTGTCTGATCGGGATTTATTACTTTGATAGTTTTCGGGCCACTGATAGGAAAAATAATCTGAGATTCAAAGAATAAAGTATCACAATCATATCACAAGAAAAAGGCAAATATTTAAAGAAGAGGGGATGTTTGACGATGATTTATGGATCATATGATGCTACTAGAAGTATTTCAACAGTTAAATTAACTCGTATTACAAAACCTGTGACAGCGTTGAAGGAGAACACAATATCTGACTCGGCTGTCGTGTTTCTGTGTCGATGTTTCAGATCACATTTCATATTTAAAACAATTTGTCAATTTAAACTAAAAAACATGTTCTGTTCTCCTACACTGCTTTCCCTGCCTTGTATTCGCTCGGCACCAAAGCATTGATGGAAACTGATCGCTACACGAGAGCTGTTTCGTTCTCGTATCATTTACACAGCCTTCAAAAACCGCCTCTTCCTTCAGCGTACTGTAGATTATCAGAGATTATTGTATTCTGTGGCTGCGGAGACGTTCATGAACAAACTTGAAACTGAAAACCACTTCATCTCTCTGCACTGACGAACATTGTCACATCCTGTCTTGAATGTTTCTTAAAGAAAAAGAAAAACCCTCAGTGCTCTTTATCATCACAGGATTATATAAACAGGGTTTAAAGTGCTGCTGTTGAACCTGCAGCTCAGAGTCGACGGCACAAAAACAGGCCAAGAATTACAAACCAACAGTCGCCGCTCAACTGTTGATGGTGCGTCTTCACAGGACGAGGAAATGAAGCGCCGGCATCCAATAAACTGGGCTCCACTCTGTCTGATGTCGTCATGATGAGGTCTAAATTGAAAGTCGCCCTTCGGTCACCACCTAACTGTCTAATTACAGGCCTGATAACGTTCCCACGCGCTTCCTGATGAGTCGATACTGTAAACCAGCCATCAGTGGAAACCGTGAAGAAAAACCCTCCTTGCGACGTCTGACGGCACGAGTCAGCGCGGGTGTATTTTTAGCACTTCCGTCAAAGTCAGTGGAAGCGCCTGAGCGGCAGACTGCAGCTCCTCAGCTTTTACTGTAAACACACCGACTGAAGGGCGCGACCCCAAAAACACAGAGAGCTGATACGGATCACAGGACAGCTGTGTGTGTTTGTGGTCGAAGAAGAAGAAGTTCTGCTACTTCAGTTCTTTAGCTGCTGCTTTAAGAGTTTATTGTTAAATGTTATGTTTTCGTGCCTGGAGAGGTCGTCACTGTACAAACACAGGAAAGACAGTTTTATTGTTTGTGTTTTTTTATGTCAAAGTGAAAATGATTTGGTTTGGTGACATTACACATGAAACTAGGTCATCACATACCGATGAGGCCACAGAGACGCAGTCCAGAGCAAAGTGACAATCAATCAACAACGGGAGGAAAACCTGCTTGTTGTTTAACTCATAAATACTGAAATGTAAAAGTTAAGCTGAGGAAAGTAATAACTGGATATGATTTGTATTGTAATGACTCAGATTTCTGTGACATCTTGAGGTTCAAGGATTCAACAGTGAACAGAAAACTCCAGCTGCAGCGTCTCTTTCCTGAGCCGACGGCCGGCTGCTGAGGACAGAACCACAGACTTTGTTGTGAGCAGTTTCATGCAGGAACTGTTTCCTTTCTGTGTCACCGCGCAGGAGGAAGCGTGCATCTACAAGAGCTCGCTAACTGAGCTAACGGAGCTAACTGAGCTAACGAAGCTAACAGAGCTAACAGAGCAAGCTAACGTTACGACTTTACAAATGATATCGGGCTCAAATTAAATCGGTGAAACGCGACTTTTTTCAGGTTTGTGACGTTCAAAATAATCTATTCTCTGCTTTACATGCGCTTCTTTCACTATATAAGCTTATGGGAAAAAGGCGCTTTGGCTCCGGTGCGTCACGTGATGATGTCATCACACGGTTTGGCCACTGGGTCGACGTCCAAGCGCCGCGTTTTGAATCCATCGTGTGGCCAAACCGTGTGATGACATCATCAGCAGACTGTGGAACCATCATCAGAACCACAGCGGTCAGAATTTGATCCCTTTTGGTCTGAAGAGCTGCGTCATTGAACCGCTTTATGACCAGGGCCTGAAGTTATCCGGCCCGGCGCTGCTCGATGCAGAAGATCTGAGTAATCTCACACCCAGGAAGCTGAACTATTTTTGGCCTCTAGATTATCAGAACCGCTGTGAAGATCTTTAACTCAACTTCTTCTTAGAAACCAAATAGTTCCTGCATCACACGGCTCACAGCGAGCTCTGTGGATCATCTGAAAACTAGAACCAACACACAACATATGCTGGTCTTGCTGGTGACCCAGCAAGACCAGCATATGTTGTGTGTTGGTTCTGGGTTTGGTGCGGGTCTATGCTGGTTTTTCCAGCAGGGCCGACATGCTTTCTGGAAAGACACGTCCCTGTTTTGAGTTTTTCAAATGTGTTGTTATTAATTCTCGTGTTGCTTTGGGCTCCACAAGCCGAGACACATCCAGAGTCACTGTAATAAAGAGAAGTGAGAGATTTCTACAGATGATATCTTCACAACAAAACCACACAGGGGGACAGAGAGTGTGTTAGCATGCTGCTGTTAGCATGTAGCTCCAGCAGATCTAGAAGTTACAACAATGA
Organism: Diplodus puntazzo; assembly: GCA_963678695.2. Taxonomy (NCBI): domain Eukaryota; kingdom Metazoa; phylum Chordata; class Actinopteri; order Spariformes; family Sparidae; genus Diplodus; species Diplodus puntazzo. Next base: position 3,531,020 of record OZ023162.1, on the reverse strand, counting down.
AACACCTGCTGACGTCATCATGAGCTCCTCAGTTTGTGGCTTTCATCAGAAAAATGATTCCAGGAATATTTGTTTTTATTTGGAAAGTCGGTTATTCATTTACAGTCTATTTTTATTTCTGGCCACAGTTTCCTTCTTCTTACTAACTGAGGAGTGTGTGTGTGTGTGTGTGTTTCCAGAACATGACGGAGCCGCGCAGGTGGGCGGGGCTTGGCTCCCCTCGGCGGCCAATAGGAAGGCAGCATGTCGCTGCCAAACACAGCTGATCGATGAGTCAGGGCAGAGCAGCCGAAAAGGTCCCACTTGTTGCTGAGCAGGAGCCGCGGTCGGAGTTCTGATCCACCTTCGCGCCTCCTCGCCCTCACATCTGCCCGCCGGAACCACCCGAACCTCCGCTGCAGCCCGGGCAGCCTCCCCCGCTCAGGATCTCACCGCTGCTGCCTCCCTCGCGGCTCTCAGGTGAGACGTTTTCACCGTTTTTTTACCCGCCTCACGCGCTCCTGTTACCGGGAGGAGGTGTCGGTGTTTAAACTTCAGCCGCTGATCGATTCAGGTGATTAGAAATCAATAACAGATCGATGTGATTGAGTGTGTTTGGAGCGGGTTTGTCAGCGGGTTCTGTTGGACATTAACTGCGATTCTGACCCATAAACATGAAATCAGTGCCGATTAATTATTGATCCGGCATTGATAAAGCCTCGGCCTGATAGTTAATGATCACGCTTCATCCATTCAGCCTGTTACATGATGGACTGTGAGGATATAATCAGCTCAAGGTTTCCAGGAGTCCTTGAGAGTCATCCAGGTTCTCCAAGGATCCATATAAGGAGGAGATCAAGGCTATTGATTAATCAGTAAATCAATCTGCAGGATAATAATGCAACAATAATCTTTGATTGTTTCAGTCTTTGTCCGTTCAGCTGATGTGTTGAAGGTTTAACTGTCAGATTGATCCATAATAGAACTAGTTGCTCCTGTGTGTGTGTGTGTGTGTGTGTGTGTGTGTGTGTGTGTGTGTGTGTGTGTGACTTTTAGTGTAATTCAATCCAACACAACTTTATTGATTGTTTGTCTTTAAGGGTAAAAAAAAACAGATTTTATAACAGAATTAAACACATTAAACAACATTTGTAATAAACACATTAACGATGAGTCCCGACCTGAGAAATGACCCAGTTCACCGCCATGTTCGGTCCAGTAACGTGGGACGTGGCTAGCAAAGGGTGCTTCAGAACCGGAACCGCTGGTTAGCATGCCGGCTTTATTCAGTACGTCACAGTAACTGTTATCAGACTTCTTCACATTCTGCTGATACTTGTAGTTAATTTTTGAACTTTAATTCCTACATAATGCGTCTTTAAAGCAGCTTTGCAGAGGGCTTGTTGATTCTGGCGCCCCCTGTGGATAAAGGCGGCGGTGCAGTAAAGATGTTGGTCGGGCAAAGAAAGACGCAGCGTTTGTTTTAAATCTACTTTACTTTTCTTGCGATGTTTGCAGGATGTTGTTGTGTGAGACTGTGTGAGATTGATAACTTTAATATCTGTTGGAGAGCCGCTGCAGAGCAACACGCCTCAGTTCATCCTCAGTAATCTGCCATAAAAAATAGAGTTTTCATTTTATGACTCATCCGACTCGCTGACAGGAATAAAAAAAAATAGCTGTAATAATCCTGCAGAAACAAACAAGTCGTGTCTGGTTTGTCGACGTCGGTCACTCGGAGACATCGACGTGAAACTGATTCTGTGTGTAACCAGCACTCACTGTGGAGTATTGATTGAGTCATGAGGGCGTTTAGGCCTTTGTGTCATCACATTATAACAACACACACACACACAGAGACACACAATGTAACCTGTAATGCAACATCAGCACTTCCACTGTGTGTTCGGTGTGTTTTGTGTTCAGAGCATCACAACCTGCTGCCTCACCTCCAGTTTTACGCTCCGTGTTTAGTGTAAGAGGAAGTTTGGAAGGTGTGGTCCGTGGGAAACGTTGGTGTTGTGTTGAAATTTGGTCAACTTCCTCACTGCTGAGTGTTTTTTTTTAAGACGAGCAGGTTCCCGAGGTGCGAGAGGTGCGAGAGGTGCGAGAGGTGATTCACAGGGATCCACTCAAAGCTTCATTTCTGGAGGTTTGAGGGGCTTGAAGTCTCTTCTCAGCAATGTAAACAATGAATTTACGATGAAATTGATCATCTGATATTTGAGTTATCATCAGTTTGACTAATTATCTGATTCCAGCTTCTTTACGTGTGAATATTTCCTGGTTTTTGACAGTAAACTGAATATGTTTGGATTGTGGATGAAAACAAGACATTAGAGGACGTCGTCTCGCTCTTTGGGAAACACTCATCGACACGTGTCACCATAATCTATATACCATAATCGTTGCAGCCCCATTTAAAGCCCCTGATTGTAGAAAAAGTGTTGGCATGGTAACCCTTCACCTGTGATTGTTCAGACTCAGACTCAGACCTCGTCAAATTAGTAAAGATGAAGAAATTGTACTCGCTTTGTTCTGTGAGCAGTCTAAACTCTAAACGTCGGGGTTAATTCAGGCACTGAGTGTCTTAACGAGACGTTTTCCCTCCAGTAAAGAGAAAACTAACACCCCGGCGGCTCATTTCACACCTTCAACAATCAGTAGCAGCAGAGCAGAAAGAACAAAGTTCAGCATGTCGGATCAGAAGTCACTGATCAACCAGACTGACTCAGATGTGGTTCAGTGGGTGAGGACGCTCCCTGCCACTACGTGACAGTCGAAGCAGACTCCCAGCGGTCATCGTCGTGTGTCTTATCTTCCCGCCAGCGTCTTTATTGTTCAGGGACGACGATGACGCTTCCTGCAGCGTGTTTTTCTGGGATTTTCCCAGTGGAAGTTTCTCCTGTTTGGCACCAAACAAACGTCTGGAAACAGAAAACGCATCATTTCCTGTGTGCCAGAAAATATTTCCAAGAAAGAGCTTCCAGGCAGCGAGTGTTTACGGCAGCGAGCGGTACCGAACGTGATGGTTCCGAGGTTTGACTCTCTGATCTGAGTCACCGCTCATCACGAGTGTGCACACATGAGCCTCCATTAAATCTAGAATCAGTTTTACATCATACAAAACAAAGCAGCTTTGTGACTGTTGGGTCTTAAATCTAGCTCAGTCCTGAGATAGAGACGTACACGACAACCCGAGGAGGAGTCTGAGATCCAGAGACCAGGCCTGAGTTTTCCAGTGAAAATGGAGATTGAATTACAGCACAAGTCTGTTATTTTGCAAAACCATCACAGAGAGAGGAAGATTATTCACCCCGGGCGAAAAGACACCGCGCTGATGGACGAGGTTGTGATAGAATCCGAGGTAAAACAGGAGTGAACAGACGGTGTTGTGTCAAGGTTTGTTCCCCCGCAGACACGTGTTTCCTCACACCGCCGAGGCTCGTTAACTCTGACCCTCGATTCAAACAAATATCAAGCACATTTCATTCATTCGTTCACGCCACCTCCCTGCATCTTATTACAAAATGCATCCTTTAAAACCTCACATAAGAAACTGGGAATTCCTCTTTCCGGGACGTCTGAAATCTGCTGAAGTGTTTTGTTTCTCTTCTCCATTTCTTCGTCTGCGTCTCTCTCGCCGAGGACACATCGGAAGAAATAAAGGAGAACTGTGACTCCGGGAGGAAACTGGGAGAGGAGAGGTGTAGATGATGGAGAGATTACAAAAGCTCCGAGACACAGATGGTGTTAAAAAACCTGCTCCTGGAATTATTCCCTCTGTCAGATGTTTGTCAGCTGCGACAGAGGAGGACGTCCTCCAGCCTCCTGACGTGTGAAGTCACCTGTAGTGAAGCTGTCAGTCAGACTCGGCCTCCAACAAAACACAGCCAGATTGTGCCAGCTGACGCTAAAAGCTGTGGGAACGCTGACATTTAAGTCTTGCCAGAATGATGTTTGTAGTGATCCTGACGGTGGCGGAGTCGATGCGTCACATCATCTCACCACAACTTTTTAGCAATACGCTCACGATGCTGCCTGAATCCGAGCAGTTATTCCACAGGCTTGTTACGTAACGTCGGCTAGAAAAAGGAAACAAATAAAAAGCCAGAATCCTCCTCCTCTCACAGGAGAACCAGCCGAACGCATTTAGAGTTAATCTCTCTGTCTTCGCTTTAATTCTGCAGCCGCAGAACTTGACAAACATTTCAGCAGAAGTTCTAATATCGCAGAGGGCCACGATGACTAAGATCCAGATCGCCCACGCAGACTGTGGTCACGTAAGAAGGAGCTGTGAGTGTGTGTGTGTGTGTGTGTGTGTGTGTGTTTCAGGGGGTGTGTTTGTGTGTAAGTTGAGCTTTGCGTGCACACTTTTCCTCACAACTTCAAAGACGTGCAAAAATCAATCAAATAAGATGTCAGCTGTTACAGTAATCACCAACTATGTTGATTATTAAGTCTGAATTCTCTGATTCCTGCGTCCTAAATGTGTTTCTTCTGGATATATTCGTCTTTGGGTCGTGGATATTTTTAGGACTTTTCATTTGACTTTGATCGCAGATCCACATGCATCATGCAGCCGTATTCCAACATCCCCTGACTGATTGTGAGTCGTGTAAAAGACCAAACAACTGATCAGTCACTGCGAAACACTGACAATCTCTATTTGCAGCCCGTCTTCAAAGATTCAAAGGTGAATCGATGAATCATTTAATGTATAAAATGTCAGAAAATTGTGAAAAATGCTCATCGCTTTTTCCCAAAACCTCCAAGTGACGTGTTTACATTGCTTCTTTTGTCCAACCGGCGGTCCCAAACCCAAAGACTCTTCATTTACTGTCATCAGTGAGAAAGAAGAAGCAGCAAATCCTCACGTTTAAGAAGCCGGAACAGATGAGCCGCTGCAGCTGCGTTCAGCTTCGCTTTCTGCATTCAGCTGCGATGGTTCCAGTTCGGAGCGAGGGAATGCATTATGTCAACGACGGCCCTCACAGCTATAGAAAGGATATCGAGTGTGTGTATTTGTATTTGTATTTGTGTGTGTGTGTGGCGGCCATGTTGAGGCAGGGGCCCTCCCTCGCCGCTCCAGAGATGACTGGCATCTCTCCTGACATGAAAGCAGCAAACACACACGAAAGGCAGCAGAGCAACACCTACACACACACTCTCACACGCGGTGGCATTTAGACGGGCTCTGGCAGAAGTTCTGGCTCTGCTGGCTCTTGTTTCTGACAGGAAGTGCGTGTCTGGGACCAACCAGAGCGAGTCATCTGGAGACAGAATCAGGGGTTCTTGTGGTTTCAGAGCGAAGAAAGTTTTGGCGCTGGCGGATGATGTGATGATTTTGGTCAGTATGGTCAGCGCTGACACAGAACACAAGAGTGAGGTGACAGTTTCAGTATCGGTCGACTGAAAGGTTGAAGTCGGGACACGTTTACAATCGAGCTGTAAAGAAGCCCAACGCAGGAGCAACGAGCGAAGGTCAGACTACAGAACGGCTGTTTCACATCAAACCTTTCATTCTTAATATTTGTAGACACTTCTTCATTTGACATCTTGTGCCAGCAGGTCACATTTTACTAGAATTTGTTTGATTGTTTCTACTAAATGGGAAGTTGTGGTGACACTTGAGTCATAGTTTGACTTCAGTTCAGTTCCAGAGAAATACTCACTGATCCTTACAGGTGTTTAAATATACGGTGGAAAGTAAATGTAAATGTAAATGTACGGTGGAGTTCATCAGCAGTCGCTTTACGGCACAAAATGGTGAAAAATGCTTTGAGACGACGTCAGTACACGAGTGTGTCACAAAGGTCTGGTTGTTTTTAGACATTTATTGTGCAAATTTGTTGTAATACATCTTTACCTGAGGAAATAATTGACAGATTTGTGGATTATGGATCATCAGAGCTCTGTTATAATGTGTCTGTTGTCTTAAGTAAGGGGGAAAAGCAACATGAAATGAAAACGACGTGTCTCTGTGTCGAACGCTGCTGTCAGAGTTCATCCTCGAGGTTTCGGGGGGCACAGACAGGAAGTCAGCGGTTCAGATGTCAGGTGTCGTTTGTAAGAAATCAAAACCGAAGAGCGTCATCGGTGTCAGCTGCTCGGTGACCAGTGTGTGTGTGTGTGTGTGTGTGTGTGTGTGTGTGTGCAGCTGACAGGTGTGAATGAACACAACGGCAGGCCGGCTTTGTCAGTCTGGATTACAGCGAACAACAGGCTGCTTCACAGCTGACAACACAAAAAAAAAACCCTTTTCACTCACAGCTGTGATGTCACTTGTATTTTCAGAAATGTACTGCAGTTGAAATCTTTAAAGAGAGAAATGTGTCACTTCTGCTTCCTGTTCTAAGACCCTGACAGGACATTAGCTCAGTGTGAAGGTAACGATACAACACGTAGGAAATTAGCGGTTACTAAATGGTGCGTTCAAGAACAGTGAGGAAAAATCAGCACCGGTCAACATCACAGAGCAGAAACACATCCGCGGATCTCTGCTGCAGTCGGGCTGATAAACAGGAGTGAAGATAAATCAGATTTTAATCCTCTCGTCTGTAAACAGCTCCGGATCAGAACAGAACCTGATGCGATTCTGGGTGTTTATTCCTCCAGATGTTCTTGATCTATCAGAATCAGAATCAGAATCAGAATTCCTTTAATGTCCCGCAGACGGGGAAATTTGTTTGTCACAGCAGCGACAGAATATTGCAAAAACAGAAACAATAGAAAAAATAAGCAATAAAATTATAAAGGGAAGAAAATAGACATATAAACATATTTACATGATATAGTGCAAAAATTAACCGCAGTTTTTTCTTGTTTTGTTTTGTTTTGTATTGTTTTAAACATAGATTTTAAATACAGATGATAAATATGGAATAAATATGGGTGTTAAGGAAATTTACCAGACAGGCAGAATTTACACGTTGATGCTTTTATTATTGTTGTTGATAAGTTGATTCACTGACTCTTTATCTCTGTTGTGTTTTCAGGAACTCTGGTTTGATGTCTGGCTCGGTCTCGTATCCATGGCTGTGTGGACGCATCAGTCTGGTCTGTGGACTCCTCGTCCTGGCCTCCTCGCCGCTGCTCGCCGCAGGTACGACCTCTGACCTCACCTGTTCCCCCCCTCACCCCTCACACCTCCAGGTAGTTTAGTTTCACCTGCATTTTAGAAGCAAACCGGCTCATATTTGCCCAAATAACGGGTCCATGACGACCAAGCTGCAGGAGAAACGACCTCCGCGTCATCGTCCAAACAGAACTAAAGTGAAGAAACCCACAGAACCTTCCTGTGCTGTTCACCAGCGGTTTGGACTGAAGCACGCAGCGTTATCACCTCTTTAATCATGACTGATTGTGAAACGCTAAATGAACTTTATGCAGCCTGTTGCAGGATGCAGCCGCCGAACATCGGCTTCTTCCTCCTTTTATCAGAAGTGTCAACTTCACACTTTTAGAGTTTATATTGTGTTAAAATTACTTCTCTGGAGCTTCACCTCTTTTCTCTCTCCTTCCCGTTTCTAACTGTGTGAATACCAAAAGAGTTCAAATCTAAAATAGCTTGTTCTTGTGAAACCATCAGATGAAGATAAGCTTCGAGTTGAAAGTTGCTACTTTTCTCGTTGTGGCTTCACCAGCAGATTCTAGTGAGTTTCCTCTCTCACACTTGACCTACTCTTCACGTGTGTTTGTAGTGTTTGGGGTTGAGGAGCTTGCGGAGGTGGAAACTAGAATTCTGCAGACGCAGACTTTTTAAAAAGTGGCAGGCGAAGAAATGGAGGAAGTGGGTAACTGTGTCGGCTGCTCTGGCAGAGCTGCCCATCAGGTGAAGCTGAAGTGGGTGCGGGCGCTTGTCACTAAATGAGAAGTGAGTTGCTGGAAAAGCTCGTCGTCTGGCATGCAGTCAAATCAGTATGTATGTGAGCAGCACGGTCGCTGCCGCTGCCATCTGGCAAAGCAATCCAGAACCATCTGCTGCTGCTGCACCACCAGCCTCCATCCTCCGCTCCCTACTGGAAATAATACATTATTTATTTCTCAGATGTATTATAAAGTCATCCAGGTTAAACTGATCTTGAATCTTGCGTCTTGAAAAGTACTCCTGACCCTCCATCCAGCGTTTTCTCACGTTTGTTGACAGAATCAGTATCACACTCACTCGTCATCCATCACGTCTCGCCCCGACATCGTGTCTGCACGCTGCTCTTCTCAAACAACAACATCAATTTCGGGCCTTAATTTACAAAGATTCTTGTTTCAGATTCACGCTGTAGAGGCTCGAGCACACCTTCAGTTCCTCAAGGGCACGCTTCCTTTTTAAGATTATAGATGATTTTACATTTTCAGCTCAAACCCAGTAATGTTTCTGCGATTAACAGGAAGTGTGCAGGAGCTCTCTCTTCTCTTTTCCAAATTGTGGAGCTGCCCAGTAAATAACCAACATCCCCAGCAGAGCGGAACCCTCTTTTTTTATTTCCCTAAATTATCACCAACATGTGCTGATTGTGACATTTTAAAATCCAGGAATTATGTCTGGTGATACAATTATAATATAGATATATAGAGAAGAAATCTCTGTTGTTACCATGCAAACTGCAGAGCTGCTGGAGGTGGCAGCATGTGGAAGGAAGGAGTGTGAATATCACCGCCGGAGTGTTTAAAGACAACAAACGCGTGTGAAGAAGTGCTGCAGAGACGAGAGGCTGCAAATATAAACCTTCACCAACACAAATAGTGCGAGTCAGACTTGACTAGACTAATAATCTCGATCGTGGCCTTTTCTCATCTCTGTGTTTTTGTTGTTCTCTGCAGGCCGGCTAGGTAACTGCTCCCACCCTCTGGTGCCCGAACACGGAGGCTTCCGCTGCGATCCGTCTCCGTGTCGAGGATTCCCCCACAAGAGCTCCATCCACTTCTTCTGCGAGCCCGGGTACCACTTCAACACCAAGGCCCGCATCTCCAGGTGCCGCCACGGCAAGTGGCAGACCCCGATACCGGCCTGCGTCCCCAACAAACGTAAGGATTCAGATCTAGATTCGTGCATTTTATGTTTGAGGGAGTATTTACAAAATATTCAGGTGCAGCAAGTGAATTTTTCTGCAAAATGAGTCGCTCTTGGCTCCGGAGGACTGTGATAGACATTCTTCATTGTTGTCAGACATTTTGTAGGAGAGATAATTAAGACAAACAGTTTGATCTACGATGACAGAGACTGTTAGTCGCAGTCTTACAGTGACTCAAACGCTGCTCACGGCCAAATTACTCTGTGCCGGGAGTCTCTTTGCTCTGAGAGGCCGCAGCAAACAGCCGGCTGGATACGAAGCGTTCGTCGAGGGGTTGTTCGTTTTATTCAGCTGTTTTTCTCACACGTTCTGTGAGTGTTTATGTTATTAAAAGACAGTTATGGGTGACGGCGAGCTCGTAGTTCAGCTTGATGCCTTTATAACTTGAAGATGTGCTGATGAGGAAACGAACTGTAGCTGCAGCATGAATACAGTCGGGATGTACGACTTTGTTTCTTCCTTCTGTGGATTGAGGATTGTATTCTGCAGAATGCTGGTGTTTATTTATCGGGACATCCTAAATCTTTTCCCGGCATACTAAATATACGGTGGTGTTAGCCGAGTTGGTGTTTGTTCCAGGAGCATCAGGACGCTCATCCAGGATCCTGTTTGGATCAGTTCACTTGTTATTAATCTTTTAAACTGAGAGAACAAACATAGTTGGGTACGTTTTGGATAAGATGGTGAACAGGTTGGAAAGTCTGACTTCACCCACGTGCATGTTTTTCTGTTCCATGAACATCTAGTTTTATGTGCATCAGTCAACGTTTTGCTGCGGGGGCTCGTCTCATCACACAAACATTAAACAAAGTCAAGTTTTTAACTCAATATTTACCTGAACAAAACGCTGTGGGTGATTTGTAGAGGAGAGAATATTTCAGTCTTGTGCAGCACAAACAGCCGGATCATCCCTCTGATCTCTGAGTCTGGAGTCATGTGACGTTAAAACTCCCGCCGTCATTATTAAGTGTTGACGTTTCTTTAAACAACTCCAAACATTGCTTGACATTTCCCAGCAGCCCCGGGCATCACAGCGTTCCTCGGTTTATAAAGTGTTAATGACTCATTGCGGCGTTTTGAAGGCTGATTAGTTGCTTTATGATGGTTCCTGCTTGTTTGGAGCGTGCAGCAGTGGCGGGTGTCTCCTCACCATCACACGCTAATGCCAAACCAGCTCGCGTTTATGTTTGACCTACTTAACAGAAACTCGGCTGCAGACGCTCGAGAATCTTGTCTTTCCTCAGACCAGTTCCAACTTCCTCTGTCGCCATTCACTGACAACCGCTGTGACAGGAAGTCAGAGCGCAGAGCGAGGAAGCGGTCGAAGCCACGATAATAACCAATAAACATTTCCTCTGCGTCGTCACTGTCGTGCCTCATGGAAAGCTACTGTTGCCGTATCGCCACGGGCACAAGAAACCACATAAGTCGATGAAGAGCTTCCTCTCGTAGATCTTTTATTTGATTTGATTTGTTTTTGTTCAGATGGTGGAACGCTGGGATTTTCCATAGAGGTGCAGAACGTAAAGATTTTATCTCAGTGAATGCAAACACCAGGCAGCCAGATTTTAGATGTAGAAGAGAAGAAGTTTCAGTCCAAGCTGACAAAACCCCCCAAAAATATTCTATCTATCTTCACGTCCATTAAAAGGAAAAAGGGCCAAAAATATCAAATGTGTGACGCTGGAACCACAAAGTGTTTGTTGTTTTGCTTGAGCTGCTAACTTCCTGTTTACTTCCTGTTTGACGTTTCCTCTAATTTTGATTTTAAAAGCATTAAAGTTTATGCTAACGTTGGTTACTTCAGTGTCTTAGCTACGTTAGCTCGTCACTCATTGCAGCACCAACATTGAGAAAGTTGTTTCTGTTCTCATCGTCTATCTTTCTCTTCCTCAGCGAACATAAACTCTGATGACAGGGGGAACGACTCGATGCCCAGCATGGCGACGACCGCGGTGGGCGTGTCCATCTTCCTGCTCACCACCACCGCCTGCCTGGTCGTCAAGTCCCGCCTCTACCCCTGCCAATCACACGGGTGAGGAGATTGTTTACTGCAGTGGTTCCCACCAAGAGGAAATAAAGTAGACAGTTCACCCCCGCCCTCCTCTGGTGTCACCCCATGAAATAACCGTCTCTCTCTCTCTCTCTCGTCCCAGCAGCCGTCGCTCCTCAGACCAGCTCGACCTGATGGTGGACGGACTTCCTGTCTCCCTCCCGTCCTACGAGGAGGCGGTGTACGGCAGCTGGGGGCAGCGCCTCCCCCCCTGCTCAGTGCCGGGCCCCACCCAGCTCCTGTTAGCTCAGGAGGCTCCCGGCTGTCACCAGACATCTCAGTCGGACGGCAGCCATCGCCCCCTGCTGTCCAATCAGAGCCCCGACAACCCCCCGCCCCCTTACGAGGAGGTCCAATCATCACATCCCAGAGACAGGATGAGTGATGGGGACGTCCGGCAGCTACATGTCGCACTTTCAGACGATAAGGACACTTGATTGACAGACTGTGGCGTTCATATGCGGCACATATGTGGTGTTTAAGCGATGATGGCTCGATTTTGATTGACAGCTGATTGCTGCAGCACAGTGATCAATCTGCAGCCAGACGACAGCTGACAAACTCAAACAACACGACTGACGGCAGATTCCTGTGCTGAATGCACTTTTCCTGGTTGGCTGCAGCTCACCAGCATCGGGACATCCTATCACATGCTCTTTAGACCAAGCTGATAAGCTCTGATTGGCCAGTTGTTGCGTCACAAAGACCCGAATGAAGAGGACTAAAGTTCATTAATAGACGAAATGTTGATTGTATCATGTGTTGTATGAATGTTTTGAGTTTATGTGCTGTCAGGTGAAAACCTCGTGTCCAGAACGTCTCCAGGAAAAGGAAACTTCCTTTTTTAATTTGATTAGTTAAACAGATTGATTGGAAATCTTCAGTTTAAAGCAGCTTCAAGGAACTTTTTAGTTGTGTTGGTTCTGGCGCCCCCTGTGGACAGAAGCGGTATGAGCGCCATCTTAATCTGACTAGTGAGTGAAAGAAAAACTATTTTTCAGTAGCTGGAGACTTGTTTTAAAACTGCGCCTTCAGCTCATCGAGGTGATCCGAGTCTCTGGAAATCTGGAGATCCTGAAATGATTTGAAAAAACTTTATTTACATCAAGCGGAAATCTTCACTGTAGCCGCTAAGCTAAAAGCGTTAGCATCTGAAGTGGGTGCACATGCTTGACTGCATGTTAAATGTGTAAATAACATCTTTTTTTTTAAATCAATTTGGGATCTCAGGCTTCTGTAGACTTGAATTATGCAGAGAAAACTGTTAGGAGGCATTTAATGTTTATCTAATGTTGTTTTTTTAGTCCCCGGCTGCAACTCTGTTTTTCTCTGAAGCTCCAGAAATATTTTGTGGGCTATGAAACTTGGCTGAGATCATGGATTCTTTTTCATTTTGTGGTGAACTGTCTCTTTAAATTGAGACAGTTTCAGAGGTTTTCACATGAGAGTAGTCACATAAAGTGTAAGAGCGTGAGTGTGTGTGTGTGTGTGTGTTTTCAGTGTAGTTCTGGAGACGTGGTCCATCCTTCCCGTCAGTGACGGGCCCGATCGAGGCTTCTCTGTGAAGTCAGTTTCTCGCTGTTGACTTCTGTGCAGCGACGTCGGCGGCATGTTATGTGTTAATTTAAACAGATGTTGATTTAGTGTACAGCAGATATTTAGAGACTTTAAAATGCCTGGAAACCAAACAGTCTGTAAAGTGTTTCTCCTGTGTTCATTCAGTGCTGAGTGAAGTCAACATTAGATTCATTTCGATGTGCAGTAAAAAAAGAATCTTTCTGTTTACTGACTCCAGATCAGTTTCTCGCCCTGGTGGCATCGCTGCAGACACGAAGGTGCTTTTATCTGAATGACAACTTTCATTTCACAGCCTGCAAAAATACTCACAGTCGGACCAAATTCCCTCAAATCAGCTGAAAGTGATCAGTGATCAATGAGCGATCTGATCCTCTCTCACCTGCTGCTTCCCTCTCTGCAGAGCAACTGACGCCTTCACAGACCTTGAATGTATTCTGTTTTATTTTGTGCCAACAAACTTAAATATATGGATTGTAATACTTAAAGATTATTTGTACATTGTATTATTGCACAGAATTATATGATGAATAAATGTTGAGACGTTTCTTTGTCCGACTTCTCGTTTGTGTCTTTGATTGAAGTCCACCTGAGTTTGTGGGCGTGGCAGCAGGAAGAGGACGGAGCTGATGTGTTCAGCACCGCAGACGGGTCAAGAGTTCAGTCTAAAGAATAGTTTAAAGCTCTTTTCTAATTCATGTGGGATCTCAGGACTTCTGGGAACTTGTGTGTTCAGTTGTTTAGCAGAACGCTGCTTTTGCTGTGAAGCTCCAGAAATGTTTTGTGGACGACAAACTTCACCTGACTCTCATCAACATGGAGGTGAGGAGATGATAAATCTGATTTTCTTTCCTTTTTATCAGCTTTACAGACGTGCAGCTGCTTAAATAATGTGTAGTTAATCATCATGAATTTAACATTTATCTGCAGGAATCTGAATCTGGTCTGATAATCCAGCATGTCTTTAAAACACATGTTGTTTCACTCTTTTTCAGATCCTGCTGATAAACCATTTTTTCCACTTGATGATTTCCGGATCTGATGGAAGTTTCCTCTCCACCCGCTGCAGGTCGGTCCAGTCACTCAACAGCACCGAGCAGTGAACTGTTTCATTCTGTTCTGAAGAAACACTGAGAGTTTCTTAATTTGTGAAAACGTGTCAGCTCCGTTCACCTTTCCTCGATGAAGGAAGACGACAGTTGAAATGAAACTGAGCTTTATAGTTTCAGCACACAACAGTTTATCTCCAAATATGATAATTTAAAAATGAGGCCTTAGATTTCCTCATCATCATTCCAAATAAACCGCTGGCTTCCTGTGAGGCCGAGGATTTTCCATGGAAAACAAGACGTTGACTCAAATGAAAACTCACAGGACAACGATGTGAATCATTGATTTTAAAATGACTAAACGTTGGTTAACACAGCTGTTTCCTGCGGTGTGGTGGTGACGTGATCATGTGATGGAGGTGATTAAGGGTTAAAACTCGGTGACACACTCTTGATTCTGAATCCTGTTTCTAGCTTGACCGAAATGAGAAGCTGGTTTGAGGTTCTGGTGTGAGGAAATAAAAAGGAGAAGAGGTGGAGCTGCTTACTGTAAACGGCCCGCTGTGGTCGGACGTGTGGACGGTGGAGAGAAGTCATTGATAAAGACAAACCGGTGTGTGTTAATACTACTGCAGGAAAACACCCTGAAAAAGTACATTTACTGAAACACTGAACTGCAGCACATTCATCATGTGCTTTCCACTAAAACTTCATCAACAGAATGTCAAAGGTCAAAGACGTCTTTGTCCTGTGTTGCAGAGATGTCCCCTGATGTTAGCATGCTAACCAGTTAGCACCGGCCCGTCCTGTCTCAGGACTTTGTACCTGGAGAGGTGAAACTCTGAGAGCCCACGTAGTTTCAGCTGAGAGACACAGAACATGTGAGCAGTGAGTTTACTGCTGACTGTAATAATCAGTCCTCCCTCCTGTACCAGAGTCACAGTCTTGATCAGAACTGGAATGACGTGACTGGAAAATGTCCTGACGTCTTCTTTTTAAAGATATCTATTGGTTTCATGCTTTAAATGCTGAAATGCCGTGTTGTTCAGTAGTCCTACCTGGTTCTGTCTGCACAAACGGCTTGAAATGTTCCCGATTTCTTGTTAAAAGTACCCGGTGTTCAGCTGCACAAATATCAGAGCTTGTGGCCACAGACACGGTTGGAAAATGTCCAGTTGGGCCAAATACCAATGTTGAAATGCCGCCTCGAATAATGATGTCACTCAGCATCCGTTCAGACATCTTTTGGCTCGTTGTGTTGCCAGAAACACGACTAAAAACGGGGAGGGTGCCTGTGTTCCCACATTTCTTACATTTCCTTTTTCATAAATTTGTAGCAGATTTTATTCCCCTTTCTCCCAATTTGGTAGCCAATTACACCAAACCTATCATCCAGTAGAAATGGACAACAGAGGAATGTAGCTTTTAGCTAAATCTGGTGCAGCCATCTGTTTGTGTGGTTAGGGGGTAAAAGACCTAAAATGTCCTGACGTCTCCTCAGAATGAAATAGTTTTGTGGACAGCATCCTGACATCGTGGAAGTATCCAGTGGTTTCACTCTCTTTAAACCGCGGCCTCAAATCGTGGCCTCCTCCAGATGTATTGTAGATATGCTGATATTGTTTTGTTCAGATTTTCATATTCGTAGGAGCTTTTAGTCATTTTTCAGTTGAGAAGCTCTGAACAGCTCGTGAGTCACTGATCAGCCGGCGTTATGTCACCACTCGACTCCGCTGCCCCAGAGTCTCAGGACATCACAGCACAGACAGGAAACGCTGAGCACAAGAAGTGACTGAATTACAAAATCCTAAGAAGAGAGGAAACACGGCGTGACGCTTTGAAACCCTCAGAACAAAATGTCTCACTCTTTGGTAGAGGTCATGTTGCAGGGAGGGAGGATTCCCCTCCTCGAGTCCTCGTGCTGGATTTGTCACAGAGACGTTCAGTGATTTTCCTTCAGGTGAACTGCGAGTGACACCACAGTGAGGTTGTGCAAACAGAGTTACTCAGTCGGGGTCGTGTTTCATTTTAAAGTGGCTGCTCAGGACGATGATCCGGCTTCCTGCTTCGGTGTAAATGCTGGGTGTGTGTGAGGAGTTTGACCAAAATGAGAAGTTGGTTTGAGGTTCTGTTAGGAAATGAAAAAGAGAAGAGGTGGTTCTGTTTACTGTCGGCCGTCAGCTGTGGTCGGACGGGCGGATGATGAAGATGAAGCCATCGATGAACACGCTGAGAACTAAAACTATGAACGGTACGATTTCCTCAGCACAATGTTTTTGTCCAAATGTCACAAACAGACACACACACAAACACTTTTGTTTCAATGTTTTTATTTATTTAAGATTACAAACAGGATAAACATTAAAAATGACATTTTTCTTGCTAATTTAAAGATCACCTGGGAGTCTAAGAGCAGATTCTGGGTGTAGGTAACAGAAAAAGGCACAAGAGCTGCAACGATTGATTAGCTGTCAACTGTTGATGATCGATTAATCAGTTCAAGTTTCCTGATTCCAGCTTCTCCAATGTGAATATTTTCTGGTTTCTTTCCTCCTGTTAATCAGTTGTTACAACAAAGACATTTGGAAAAACACTGATTTAATTATTTATTAATTTTTTTTTAGACCAAACAACTAATAAACTGATGGAGAAAATAATCGATATTGAGAATAATCATGAGTCGCAGCCCTGCAGAGAACTTTAGAAGATTGAACATGCTTGAAATAAACAATAAATTCAGGCAGTTTTATGGTTTAAATGTAGAAATGAAACGATCCTCCACGTCTCAGTTTAGTAGCGTCACAATATTTCAAACATGGAAACTGAATAATACAAGTCAACTTCTACTCATGAGCTGAGGCACATTCTTACAATCATAAATGTAATTAACATGAGTGTTTGATTACATTTCTGGTAAGTACACAAGTCAACTCTACTGTTTGTCTCAAGTTAATCAGAAACCACCAGGCACCACAGGAACAGTTTAACACAGTTAGAACAGAAAGCGTCTTTCTGATCAGTTTAAAAAGGTTTGACAGAAGTGTATAAAAAGACAAAGATATGTCACTGAGTTAAATGATGCCACTGATATTTCACTAGAAACGGATTCAAAGTTGATGAAAGCTGCGACAGATTTCACTCGCTGCTCTGAGAAATACGTTTCCAGATTTGTCTCACTGATGTAGGATTTGTATCTTTCACATCTTGATTGTTTCTCACATGAATTAATGCTGAAGTGTAAATGTAGAAGGAAAACGAGTGAGGAGGAGAACGAACAGCTCCTCGCTCCAACATGTCGCACAACAACCCGACATGAGGGAGCGTCCTGGTTCAGCTTCAGGCGGCGAGGTCACGTCCGACCTCACGTCACGGTTACGCAGCGTGAGTGAGTTTATATTCGTGTGCATACATGTTTGTGGCGTGTCGCATTATTTTTCCTTTTCTTCTTTCTTGCTTTGAGGGCTCCGCTCAGGTCATAGGTGAGAGAGGCGGCGACAGGTCCGGTGGGCGGTGAGTGAAAATGTCCCTCATCAGCGCTGCAAGAGAGAAACGAGCACCGTGAGACTGAAGGACAAACCTAGAAGTTTGATGGCGACCTGCAGAAGGACGTGGAGACCTCGTGCAAACTGGTTTTAAGAGCTTTGGGTCTCCAGTACGACCAGCAGGGGGCGTCATGTCACCAGAAACAGTAGAGCACAACTGAGCTGATCACAGCGATTTACCACCGATTCTTTCAAAGGTTTTAATGTCAACTCAAACTTGACTGTGTTCATCTCACCTGCAGTGTCACAGAGTCCCTGAACGCCTCCTAAAAGAGGGTCTTTGTCTGTGAGCAGTCTGCTCAGCCCTGCCGCTCCAGGGCCAAGGAACAAATCTGATTGGTCGGTTTCGTCCAGGCAGCCCTGAAGATGGAGTCGGAAAAAAACACGGTCAGAATAAACCGGCACACGTCCTCTTATCACCTTTCTAGACGGTTTCAGTTGAGAATACTGGACATGCTGAATCAGTGGAAAGTTTCGTCGGCAGACTGATGATCTGTCTTCGGTTCATTTCATTCACTACAGTGTTTTTTTGTTTTTTTTTAAATGTGCTGGATTAACAGATTTTCTTCTCCTCTTCCACTCACCAGTAATCTGTGGCTGAGGAGAAGTTCCTCTTCTATCGAGGAAGCTTCTTGTTTCTGTCGCTTGTCCTGAACTATCAGCTCGGACGACAGCTCTTCATCTGGGTGACGAGTCCTGCACATGAGACGGACACAGAGAGACAATGGAACAGAACATTTAGACCTGCTTTAGAAACTTTTACATGTTTTAGGTTGTTTATTACGTGATATTCTTGTGTACATTTTGCTCTTTGCACACTTCATCTCTACTGAAAACCTCCCAGCTACCTTTCTATTTTGTTCTATTGTTTTTATTTAACACTGTGTTTTTCTGCACCAGAATTCCCAACTTGTCAAACACTGACACTTTGGGCTGGTGGCCGACCGACCTACAATCTCAAAGCGTCAGAATCTGACAGGACCGCTCCTCTGGCGCCACCCTCAGGAAAAATAAACTAGATGCAAGATGAGCAGAGTTTACATCCACAACTATGTCTGTTGGTGTGTGAATAATAACTTCACATTAATTAGTCTAAACTTTTAAAATACTTTACATTAAAAACTTGTGAATTTATGTGATCAATCAGAAATAACTATTAAAAATAATTCTAAAAGTTTAATGTTTTATATTTTGATTTTGGAGTGAAATGCTTAACTGACAGCATTTCTCAAAATCTACGTAGTAATCGAAGACTTATCAAATGTGATCATTAAATGGATCCTCCTGAGAGAAGGACCTGGCCTGCGTACCGTTTTCTCCTCTCTCTGACAGCCGGGGTCGCAGACGAGGGTTCAGACAAAGGGGACGACCATTTCTCGCCTTCGTCCGGCAAACTGCTGAGGAAAGTCAGCTGGAAGTCATCGTCCATCGAGATGTAAGGAGCCAACAACTCCAGATCCATCGGCTCGGTTTCCTGAGAGCAGACGGACAGGAAGTTAAAGCAGAGAGAAAAGCGTGTGGTGTTACACTACTCAGTGGGGATATGGGTGCACGTATCAGTGGTTTATAATTACTGTTCTCGTGCTGCTCTTACCTCCTGTCCGTTCTCCTGACTGTCTTCTGTCCAGACAGCGAAGAACTTCTCCACCTCGCTCGTGTCCATCACCACCTCGTCCTCACAGGAGCTCTGAGGAAGGCAAAATAAAGATGGAGTCAACTGTCAAATCAGAAAAAAATAATTAAGTTTTTAGTTTTTAAAGATGTAAGGCTCTTATCTACCGGCTCAAGATCAGCTGAGGAGGCTGGTGATGATGAAGATGATGATGATGGAGGTGGAGTGATGGGGTCGAAGATGGGTGTGAGGAGCTGTCGCAGCTGTGGCGTGCAGAAATCCTGAGGGTTGTTCTCTGCTGACTGACTGAGGAACGAGAGCTCAACGAAGTCTGACAGGCACAAACACAAAGAGTTCAGAAAACTGTGAAATCAAAGCAAATATATTTCTACAGGTGATGAAGAAATGGACGGAACGTCTCTGGTTCGTCTCACCTTTCAGCGGCTCGTCAGCGCTGCTGCAGTTTGAAGCTGCGTCCTCAGTCTGACTGGAGCTGGAGAGACTCTCACGTTCAGAGTCACAAACCTCAGACTTCTGTGGTGAGCAGGGTTCAGCCTGACCACTGCGGATCTGCTCCACGGAGAAAACAACGTCCGGCTGCTCCACAGCACTGCAGCAGAAGAAGAAGACGATGATGATGATGATGTAGTTTGTTCTCCGTTTTGTATTCACCACATCTTCACGAGTCATGTGATACTTTTAAAGTACCTGAGTATGAAGTTGAGGCAGACGACGGCCTCGGGCTGCGACGTCTTGCTGCTGTAGAGGATGGTCGCCTGCGTCTCGGCCCAGACGAAGCCGCCGCTGTTCGCCAGGAAGCGGTAGTGTCTGGTGTTCACCTGACCTTTGGACAGAACTACAGAGACACGGGGACAGAAAACCATCTGGTTTGTTTACAGACTTACGTGCAACACCAAAACCCCGATGTTCAACTGCTAATCAAGATTTTCAGACAGAAGAAATAACAACAGACGAACAGACGGTGAAAAAGCTAAATACTTTTTTCTCATCCTTTAAATTTGAAGACACAATTCAGAAACTCAGTGATTTTAAAGTAGTTCCACATTTCACATAGTATTTTTACGGACGGTCGCTGCAGGTTTAGGTAAGATATAAGTTATTGATCTGTCTTTTTTCTCGTTCCCAGACACACGTTGACACTCACGTGTGTGCAGGCTCTTGTTGACGTGATCAGAGTCGAGTGCGTGATGAAACTCGTAGGCCGAGCGGCCAATCAGATCCTCAGGTTTGTATCCAACCAACTCTGTCACCCTGGAAACAGACAGATGGAAGAAAAGCAGAAGAATTACAATTTTAACCACACATCTCCATCTCTCTCTTGTTCTCTTCCTTTTTGCCTACCAAAGAGGAACCCCTGTTTCCTCCCGCCTCCCATCCACAGAGAGGTCAAAGGTCAGGGTCAGTTACAGCCGTGCAGCAGGTGTTGAGTCGTCGTACCTGCCCTTGCAGTGTGTGAAGCGCAGGTCCATGCTGTGGCGGGTGAGGAAGGTGAAGCTGTCGAGAGGGAACTCCACGCTGGACGGGTGGGCGATGGGCTCACACAGCAGAGTCGTCACTCGGGCAGCAGGAGGCGACGAAGAGCCGCCACCAAACGGACGCATGTGACCTGTACAGTGGAGAACCTGGAGGAACAGAGGAGGCTTATTACAGATGGAGCGATTTTTACTGTTAGATACTCTTACAGTAGCATTTCTAGCAAAATGCACTCAGGAAATATCTGTTCAGAGTCTTCATAGTCCAAAGTTTCAGGTTTCTGCCTCTGATTGCCAAATAGGTCAAACCTTCTTTAATTACTTGATGATACTTGAGTCTGAGGCTTCGAACAGCTCTGCTGCAAACAAATATCTCTGCAGGAGGTGGATCCTTCTAGAACTTTAGAAAATGTTCCTGTCTGTTATAACGGCAGACGTCAGAAAACACAAAGTGGACATCTGTTGCTCTGCAGTAGGTGCATGAGTGTGCATGTACTGTAATAAGTGTGTGACCCAAGTACACTGAAGAGACCCGGGAAGACTGCCAGACACGGACTGACACACTCATATCTGTTGGGCTGGACTTCAGTCCGCAGTGGAGCTGCTCTTGGCTGGACAGAGTGATCTCTGTGTGTGTGTGTGTGTGTGTGTGTGTGTGTGTGTGTGTGTGTGTGTGTGTGTGTGTGTGTGTGTGTGTTTAAGTGCTGTAATAAATACTGGCACATCAAACTTCAGGGTCAAACACAGTTCACAGCACGTTCTGTTCTGCTTTGATTCAACATTGAGGATTTCATACATTTAATTTTCTTCCTCAGCAGGTCCAGAATCTGTTCTACCAAATAATGCAACCGCCTCTTAAGTTTTTCCTTTTTCAGACTCTTTATCCTGAAACACCTTGAAAGAATTGAGAGCTCCTGTTTCAACATCACAGAGGGTTCAGTAAACTCTCAATTATGTGTCAGTTCTTCGCTGTGGCATCAAAAACGGTATGAAATAGATTTTCTGTAGTTAGATCTGCCAGTATCGTGACAGCACCGGTCTTCATACAGCGTCTCTGTTGATCTGTACCTTCCAGGCCGCAGACTTGATGTTGACGGTGCGCCCCCTGCTGGTCAGAGTGCTCTTCATTCGCAGGAAGAAGTTTCTCTCGCTCAACTGCTCGGTCTGCAGTTTCTTACTCAGACCTGAAAGAAACCGGACAAAGTTTACACAGCGAGCTCACGGAAATGTTTCACACTGACGTGTATTCATAAATTGATCAAAAGCACAAAAACAAGTCCAGCCGGTAACTCCGCTGCTGGCTGACAAAACCACTGGTGGAATGACGGCCTTTGTAAAAACACTGGATGACGGCGTGAAGGTATTTGACTTTCATATAAAACGGTGCACGATAGTTTACCACTAACCAGCCCAGAATGATGTCGAACATCAAAAACATAAAATGCAATCTGACAGGTGTGGTGCATCAATATGCTGATTAAACAACGTGATTATTACACATGTGGGATTTGAACTGGTCACAATAAGGATTTTAACAAATTTGTGCTCAGAATCAGAGAAATTTTTTGTTCATAAAAAGAAGTTGTCAAAAGTGTTGTGTTTATATTTCTTTCTTGGCCATAGACGTGGTGTGTGTGTGTGTTGAACATTTACACAGTCTGGGCTTCATGTTTATTGCAATAATAAACAGAGTCTGACCTGGACGTGGGGACAGCAGGTCTCTGAGCTCCTCCTGATCACAGGGATGAACAAAGTCATAAATACTGTGACCCATTAGCTCCAACTGTCGGAAACAAAAGAAAAATCTAAAGTCGTTTTTCAGAACTGAATCATTTTGTTTGTATTGACGAGCTGGTCAGTGGCTGGGAGTGAGGAATCATAGCAGGACATTTCAGCCTGCGGTCCGGCGTGCAGTTATCGTAACGATGTGCTTCAGTGATAAACTTGATCTCAAACAGAGCTCAGAATAGATTTAAGGGACGGCTTCTCTCTCCGCTCGAGTTTCTCAGGACGGGTCGCGTACGGTCCCAGAGGCTTACAGTAAAAACTGCGAGTCTATTAAAAGAAACAGAAACAGCTCTTCGAATGCCTCTACAATGATTATGAAACTGAACTACACTTCTTTACTTAACCCCCCTCTAAAGCTTCCCAACTTAAATGAAATCAAATCTCTCTCACTCATTAATTAGGAGCCGTTCTCCACAGCTGCACAACAGGTGATCTGAGTCTACTCCAATTAATCCAGAGGGATTTTGACATTCAGCGAAACGGAAAAGA
Source organism: Diplodus puntazzo (assembly GCA_963678695.2). Lineage (NCBI taxonomy): Eukaryota > Metazoa > Chordata > Actinopteri > Spariformes > Sparidae > Diplodus > Diplodus puntazzo. The sequence continues at coordinate 3,508,369 of OZ023162.1, read as the reverse complement.
CAGCAAGCGCCAAACAATGAGGCTGCCACAGCACAACTGTTGATCCTGACTTTCTCCAGGAGGGTTCAACCAATTCTTCTTCTCTGCTTCTTAAAATTCTGATGTACCTGTGTGATGCCGATGTGTTTGCTGACGTTTTCCGTCAGGTAGATCATGTCTCCCTCCTCGGTCATCACCATGACGAAGCCGGCCAGAGCTTCAGGGTAGAAAGTATCCATTGGATCTTCCTCCTCCTCTTCTTCCTCTTTCTGCTTCTCACCTGAAGGAAAACACAACCAGGTGATGTTTACAGCAGACATTTCTGGACGACAGTTTACTTGTGACACCTTTGAACTATGCCAATTTTCCACTGCTTGGACATGTTGACTCCACGTTTTATTTTACCATTTTCTCAATAAACTTTTCTTGTCCTTTAATGAATCATTTAGCTGTCAGCAGAAGCACACTTCAACATCCTGATGCAATTTTCATTTCTGCTGCCTGAGTAATAAAAATGCTGGTTTGTCTCTTTTACTATTGATGAGTTCATTACTTTGCTCTCACATTTGAGGGTGCTGCTTTTCCCATTAAGCAGCCTGTGATGCCTGATTGATTTCACTATTGAAACTCTGTCACTCAAGAAGGGGAGATGCAGATGAAGGACAAAAGAGACATGTGAGACTTTCACTATGTACTACAGAGACGTGTCTGCCAGGTCTGTGCTCATTTTAAAACATCTGGAATAAAAAAACAAAAATCCATGAGTTTCTTCCTGTCAAGTTTTCCTTAATTTGCAAGAGGCAGTCTGGGGCCTACAATTGAAATTTGCATAAACAAAACAAAAAGAAAAACTAAATAATTCCTCAGTAAGTGAGAAAAACTGTGGACCCTTCAGGTCAGATGGTTTCTTACCGGGTCGGAGGAGGCGCTGCATCTGCAGGAAGCTGAGGGAGACTCTCATGATGGCAGATTTGTCCAGGTGGGTGGACACTCGGCGGGGGAGCGGCAGAGTGCGAGCGAGCTCATAAAACACCTCCGTCTCCTGGCTGCGCCGACATCTGGCCGCATCACGAGAACGCAGCTTCCTCTGCTCCGAACTGGACGACCGGAGGAAGAAAATGGACACAGGACATGATTAACAGGGACATATATGAGTATGTATTTATATATTTATAACAACCTAAATGATTGCCCTTTAAGAGTCTCGAAGTCTGGACTCTTTTCCTGGAAACTAAACATCTCCAACATCGACTCCCCTTCAGGAACCGCAACAGTCAAACATAACGACCTCTGACTGTTTCAGAGTTCAGCTCAGAACAAATTCTTCCATGTTTGTTTTTTTCCCCTTTGTGGGAACAGAGGTGATGTCCAAAATGTCCAAAAGTAAAGAGAACAGAATGTTATTTATTTCATCTACTGGGAAATCATCCAGATCCTCCCTGCCTGCCTCCCTCCCTCGCTGTCTTTTCTTCCCTCTCTCTCTCTCTTCAGTTCTGCTTTGGCCCGAGTCAGAAAACGTGCTGACGAGGCAAAAGCAGAGTTTGTATGCATCACATCAGATTGCAAACAGAGACTGAACAGCTTGAGTACAGTGTGACATCAGGCTGAACTTCTGCCCCTTCAAAATAAAAACTCTTTCACGTCAAGTTATCTAGGAAAGAAGCCGCTGATCATTAAATCACCAGCAGATCTCCAGATTTCAGACATCAAACTGGACTCCAGATAAATAAATCAACAAACAGAACAAGACGGAAAAAAAAAGACAGCAGCTGAACGCCTGATCAACAAGGACGTCTCAGCTGTGACTTTAAAGCAGCAGCTGCCAGACAGCCTGACAGCACATGACACAATACAAACTGGTGCTGTCCAGTATGTCACATACCAACATATACAACATGCCCAGAGAGTGCTGGATTCTGATTGGCTGCAGAAGGAGAGGAGGTGAGTATCTGCATCACACATGTTGCAGCTCTTAAGTTGTTAAACCTAAAGGTTTTACTGGTGCAACATATAAATTACCTCGAGGCCTCATCAGAACAATTATAACAACCCATATCTATGTTTGGAGGAAGTCAGGTGAAGATAAGATAAGAATCTCTCAGTCCCATCACGGGGAAATTCACATTATTACAGCAGCAAACACAGACAACATCAATTAAAAACAGAAATAATAAATAAGTAAAACAATTTAAGAAGGAAAAGCAGTGAGAAAACCAAAAATACTGACGTAGTAGTATAAAGAGCGGGAGAGACCCGCGAGGAGGTGGAAAAACACATGACCTCTACCCAGAATACCGCCATTTCTTTTGGTTCTTTTCACATTTAACCTACATGATATAAGTCAAGTTACATAATTAAACAGTTACTTGAAACACAAACTTCCTCATAAACCCAACCAGTCTAGTCTTCCAAACCTGACAAAAGAGAGAGTACGATGAATAAAATGTGTAGATATGTACGTGTATTAATCAGGTTTTTATTGGCCATATGTGAGCGGATTGAAACATGTTAAAAAATGAGACCTTCCCGTCTCTCTCGGTCGTCTGTACAAGCCTGTGGACGGCTTGTTGAAGTGGATTCTTTGTGATGGACTCGGCTCAGAGTTTTCTGTGACAGTCCAAAAGATGTGTGTGCCTCGTCTCGGCGATACGTTAATGCAGAAAGCCCGCTAACATAAACAGACGATCCGGCTTCCAGCCCAACACAGAAGATCCACAGAGCCTCTTTAAGTAAAGGCCGCATGAATGGAACAATAAAGAAACCAAAGGGATTATCGAGACTGCTACTATCAGACCATGTAACATTATCACTTGTTGAATCTGTGAAACAACAAACAGTGTAATCGAACACCACTGAGCGGTGCCACTGTGTGTGCCCTCTATCCTCCAGCAGTCAGACGGGAGGACACAATGTTCCTGCCAACACGAGACACTCCCCAACCAAAGCCTCTCATTCAGTAAGACGGCAGAGTGAACAGTTAATCCACCTGGGAAGCTCAAGATCGCTGCAGGAATCTTTGTGGTGGGATTAGTGAAGTTTGTGAACAGAAACATGTTTTCAGTGACTAGTAGAGAAAACAGTGAATCTCTCACTGCACAAAGAGGCAGCAGAGAGTGTTTCACTGAGGACATAAACACAGAGGGAACAGATTTATTACAGCTCACCCACAGTATGGCTTTGACTCAAACACACACACACAGCTGACAGAGTCACTGCGGCCAACACATTTCTGGAAGAAACAGAAAACGTCACCTGTTTTTGTCAGAGTCACTTTATTGGCCATGTTTCAGATACACATTGGTTTTAAACCAATATATTTTGGATTAAATTTGCCAGGAGCTTTTGGGGGGAAATACATGCGTCTTTAAACTTCACGGTCTGTCTGTTGGATTAATAAAAAAAACAAAACAAAAACATCATCATCAGCAACTATTTAGATTAATGATTGTTGGTCACTTTAAAGCACGAACATGACGCAGAGCCTGTTCACTGTGCAGGTTTTGTGAAACATATTTGGACCGTTAATGGACATATATGTTGTGTAGTTGCTTTTAAATAGAAATGATGGGCAATGCAAACAAAACTTCTGCTGCTACTGCTCATGCTCAGTGTTACTACGACTGCTGCTGCTAATAATACCACAGATCTGTCAAACAGTCACAACACTGTGCGTCTGCAGGCTGGGAGGAGCTTCAGAGGACACGCTGTTCTGTGACCAATTCTAATCAGCCAACGTGAGCGTGTCCTGCTCTGTAACAAACACAAAGGTGTGTGTGTGAGTGTGTGTGTGTGTGTGTGTGTGTGTGTGTGTGTGTGTCGTGAGAGAGAGAGAACAAACTGTGGTTACTGAATGTAAGCAGCAGTTTTTGAGCAGAAGCATTCCTGTGAGAAGGCAAACACACTCAGACATTCAGATATACATACACTTTCAGCTTCTTAACGCACTGCAATCTGCACAGGAAGTGTGTTGTGTGTGTGTGTGTGTGTGTGTGTGTTTGTGTGCATGTGCGTGACCTGCACGTTCGAGGATAATGAGCCGTGCAGAACACGATGTCCTGAAGTGGCCTCAAGCACAGAGAGAGAGAGTCAGTGTGTCAAGAGTGAGAGGAAATAAAAACAGAGAGGAAAACAAAATGTACAGTAGAAGAAGAAGGAAGGAAAACCAGACTACACACATGCACGTACACACACACACACACACACACACAATGTCTCATATCCCTTTTGACATGTGTAATAAACTGTGAGTAGCTCGGCCTGTTTGGGTTGGAACAAAGTGTTCACTGAAACAAAGAGTGTCGAAACAGAGAGGATTTACTGTGTCGACACGTGTGACCACACACACACACACCCTAACACAACCTCACATCTGTTATTTCTCACTTATAACAGCTTTCGTACCCCGATGACACCAATATATTTGGACTGAATTTGGTATGAGCTAATATTTTGATGTATTCTGTCTTATGACGTAACGAGTTTCGTTCATAGTTAGCTCCTACGTTACGTCAGACAAACTGTTACAGAGCTGGAATTTTCATTACGACGGTGGTGTTGCACTCAGAAACTGTGGGAGGCGCCAATTAGCACAAAATGACAATTTCTTTGACTTTTAAGAACCACTGCTCCTAAACAATCACTAGTTTGGCATGTGGTGAGCTGGAAATTGAGATTTTGGATTTCATTTGAAACGTAACTGAGTACATTTACTCTGGTGCAATTTTGAGGTATTTGTACTTGAGCGTTTTGATTTTAAGCTACTCAACTTCACTTTATTTTGGGGGAGGATACTATACTGTTTTTGGGACCCACTCCAGCTATGATACCTCTTTTCCACGGGTCAAAAACCCACTTAAACCCATTAACATCTATACAATGGGAATGTGTAACTTACACCAACTGACCCGGCAGTAGACCCGGGTTTTTATCACCTCGGCTCGGTTTTGATTCGGTGAACCATGGATATATAACTGTGGAAACGGGTTTCGAAGCAGAACCACGTTCATTCCTAAGAAAACTGCTCAGTGGACTTCCGGCCGGGGCTCTTCCGCAGGGCGCGTGCGCACTAAAGACTTCGGCCGACCGAGCTGGCTAACTAACGGCTGTTGTAGACTTTCCAAATGTTGCTGGACTGAATGACAGTGACACAAGTCTTTTCTCGGAGGTTGTGACGCTTAAAAAATGTATCCACCATTTTACAGACGCGTCTTTCACAATGTTAGCTTACGGGAAAAAAGTATTTTTGGGCCTATAACTAGCAGAAATAGGAGAATTGAAGATGGCGGACAGAGACGACTTCCGGTTCAAGCGAGGTAACGGCAAATAACTGACCGACAGATGGCTAACGGCTGTCATGGAGGTCGGAGGCGGTTGTTAGCATGTTGACCAGCGTTTGATAACCCCGTGTAAAGCCGCTGTCTGTGGCTGCAGGACTTTATGAATCATACGACATGAAATATGAATCCATGAAGCAGAGCAGCATCACAAACAAAGGCAGAGCAGCTTTAACAACAACACTGCAGCTGAATCACTGCTAACAAAATAAACCCTGTGTGATTATCTGAGAAGCTGCAGACATCAGACACTTAAAGACAGAACGGGAAGCTAGGACCATAAATCTAAATCAAACAAAAGCAATATGTTGCACATTAACTGTGGAAAGTTACAGAGAACAAACAACGCGCCTGAGCAGACATCTCGGATTAAAAAACACACATTAATTATGTATGTGAATTAAACCAGTCTCACCGTTTGGGCGACTCTTTCTCTTCCTTCTCCATGTTCAGTCTGCGGACACACAGCAGCAACTCTGCTTTTAATGGTTGTTTATGCTGGCAGCGTGTCAACACACACACACAGCCCTTTCAAGTTAAAGCTGCTTCCGTTCGTTTTCAAAATAAAGGTCTCCTTTCAGCTGACGCGTAAAGGGTATTTTACATACTTCATTAATACTTAGGTACTTTTAATCAAGTAAAGATTAGTTTAATATTACTAAGACAAATGTTTTCCCTTTTTGTGTGGATTTAAGTTTGAACAATTGTATTATTTGTCTGCTGTTTTTATTAAGAGTAATCCTGTTGTTTTTATTGTATGTCATTGTTGTTTTTAATCACGGTAGTCAAGTAAAAAGTTAAATTAATCTTCACGTTTAACTGTCTGTACACTGTTGTTACATACATATATTTGACAGACAGTACTTCTTTTTTGTGTGTTGTTAACATTAGTCTATGATCAGTAATCCATCAATAAGAATTGATAACTGATCAACTGTTAGTTTAAAGTAATTTATCCAATTACCAGTATTCGCTTAGTGAGACAGAGGACTTGATCTGAGAAACATTTGAGTTATGTGACACTTAAAAAGCAAGTATGTTCAAACTTTTCATAAAATAAAGAACTGACTGATTATAATTAAACATCAGTGTTAGAAAATAGAAATATGGAGTGGCTGTAGCATTAATAATCACATTAGGTGTAAAACCTTAAGAACCTTTTTTCTTTTTATGTTCCTTTACTTTCTACCTGGTCAAGAAAACCATACATTTAATTATTTAGTTTTTATTGTATCATAAACAATTGATTAATATAACAACAGTAATCTATCTATAGCAAATGATAACTGATCAACTGTTCAAGTCGTTTATCCAAAAAAAAAAATCAAGTTTGCTCAAATATTAGGAGCCAACATAGACAATGATATAAATGTGGTTCCTGACAGTGCTTTTATTTTATGACATCTATTGATTTCCGGTGTTTGTGACTGACTCTGACGTGACGTAGTTGGACACGCCCACGATGAACGAACGGAGGACACGCCCCTCGTCACGTCGACAAACCTTCGTGTTTTTGGGGGTGAAGGATCATTTTCTTCCTCCTCAGCTGAACACAGGTAGAGAAACTGACAGTGTTGGTCTGTGGCGCCCTCTGTCGGCCAAACTGAGAGCCTGCAGCCTCTCAGTCACAGAGGAAAAAGTTTGTTTTCTGATTTAAAACCTGAAATAAAACAGCAGCTCTGATTTTTATTATCCAAAACAACAGAAAGCTCCTTGTACTGACTCCATAGAAAATCACCAGCAAGAACTGTAGCTTTAAATTTGTTCTACTGTTCCTGGGATTCACCGGTTAGCAACATAACTTTGATTTAAATTAATTCAAACCTGATGTTTGACAACTAAAACAATTTTTCATGAGCCTATTGATTAATTTTATGCCATGTGGAAAGTAATAGAAACCGGTGGATACCTGGTGACAGTAGAAAAATAAAGAAAAAGTTTCAGGATGGTTTGCAAATTGTCTAATACAACATTTATATGACTTAAAACATGTAAAACAACTGTTAATGTTGCATTTTAGATACCAGGATAGAAGTGAGTGACGTTCAGTTATATTAATACTCAATAACCTTTTATTTGAGCATTTCTACACTGATCAAACAATTTTAATAAATTCAAATTAATGTGGTTCAAAATAATCTAGAATTAGTTTACTGTACCGTGACATCACGTCCATATGGACACACATTAAACACTGTATGTTGTTTACATTTTTTATTTTTAAAACCTAGAATTAATTGCTTCCTTTATAAATAATAACCAAAGCACTAACCCATAACAGAAACTCTGGATGCTAGCATAAACGTAAAGTCAGTGCGACGTAAATAATCGTCATCAACACACGACACAGGACAGTTTCAGGTTTAACGTTTTAATAACAGGTCTCCATATACAAACTGGATACAGTGACGTCATTCTGCCGTTATAACTTCCACCAGAACAGGCATAAAGTGTGTGAAAGCGTGTGTGACGCTGTGTGTGTGTGTGTCGGGTAGCTGTATGGTGATATAGATAATGCATATTTTATACACGCAAAGATATAAAATAAAATAAAAACAACCTGAAACAAAAAGTGTTGCTTGATTCAGTCTGAAATGTCAAAATAAACATGAGTGAGATGTTTGTTCCCGTCAGACTGTTTTAAGGATTTGAACTGTTGCATCCTAACTTGTGTTTTAATCTTTATCGGCTCACGTTTTTTGTCTCATTTGACTCAACGCTGTTTGTTTCTGAGGCGAGAGGTGAATTATCAGATGTTCTCAGGAGGAAACTGTGAGGAGCTGCAGCATCACCGCTGTCAGTCGGTAGCATGACATTCAAACAAAGATAAAGTCAGTCCTAAATCTTGATTAACGAGTGTTCAAGTCGGATGTTTGTCGTTTTTAAGCTGGATGGTGTTTAATGAACATTTGTCAGGTTGATTCTTGTTTGTTAGACTTTGAAGAACGACGTCGACATTTGTTTGTCAGACGTACAAACATCTGAGTGGAAGCGTGCAGGGAGGAGACGATGTAGTCCAGAAACAAAACAAATACATAATGTGGGAGATTTCTTTTCTCTCTGAAATGTTGAATTAATACTGTATCCTGACTTTTCTTCACTTCAGGAGCAGAGTCATCATTATTCTCCTCTTGTTTTTCTTGTGCCTGAATACATTCTACGGGACCAAAATCAATAAGAGAAATATTAAAATAATGTCCAGTCATAGTTAGTTGGCTCCTTTTTCACCCGTCTTCTCTAAAACCAGATAAGTCGTCACAATTAAATGTTTCCGTCCCGTTAAAGTCGTCCTGACAGCTCGTGCAGCACGATTCAAGTATTTTGTGTCTCAACAAACCAAAACACACAGAAGAGAAACGTAGTAAATTAGTTATAGTTCCGGTTTTTTACATTTTTAATTCAATTCTTAACTCAGTTTATTTTCCCATGTGGGTTTTAATTGTTTAAATATATTCTGTTTTAGTTTAGTTTTTATTATTCTAATGTGGTTATATTTGTAAGGGGCAAGATTTAGGAAGTTGTATTCCAATAAATCACAACAGTTTGTGAAGGCAGCTGTCAGAATATCTCAATAAACACGTGGACTCATAACCCAAATTCAAAACTCAAACTTCCTGTATTTTAGTTCATTTTGGAATTATATACTATATTATGTCAGTTCACTACATGGTTTTAGTTGTGGTAAACTATAATATAACCTTGGTAAGACGGTGTGAGACCTTTTGAACACCTACATTAGAATCTAAGACCTCTGGTGATTTGATTTCTGATTCTCAACTCACATTTCATTTAAATTTTAAGACCTGAGCTCACTGATGAACAGAGGAAACACATACACACTCACATGTATTTATGAGGACCGTGATCACAGAGAAAAAAAAATTGTTTGGGAAAAACAAGACAAAGAAAGAAAGAGAGGCATAATAATGAGAAAGCATGTAAAGAGAAGATAAGTCACTTGGAGCACGCTGAGTTTTCAGGCTTTGCATGCTGTGTGAATACTGATAAGTTGCAGTCAGAAACACATTTGCATTCACACACAGATGTGGACAAAAGCACCTCTGACCACCAGGATGTGGCCTGAGACATCAAACCAGGTGGATTCACACCTGTTATTACGACGTCAGCTAATGAGCCAATGAATTTTAACGTGACAGTGTGAACAAGATCTGTGAGACCAACAACGACAGAAGACTGAACTCAAACAAGAGACTCATCAATACTTAGTTTTTAGCTGCACAACCTGTCTGGAGAAATTAAAGCGTCTCTCTCAGGAGAGAGTTGATCTACGATTTAGTTCATTTTCATATCAAACTGAATTATAATCCATCCAAAGAGAGCAGATCTAGTTCGTTCTCTCGTCTCAGACCTCCTGATGAAGCATTAATTTAGCCTCGAAGCTGAGATTGACCCCAGAGCTCAGCCGACACGCTGTTGCCACGGCAACACAGACGTGTGCACGGGCTGCAACACGGAACCAGGAACCTGCTGGTTTGTCTGTCTGCTGCTCCAAGGGCACAACCTTGGCTCCTGCAGTCCTGGAAGGTGTTCTGCTATTTATAGGATGAAACGTCAGACAGGTAACTCGAGAACTCACTAAAAAGCAAAAGCAAAAAAACAAACTAAAAACGCTGATACAAATACTGCCAGCTTCCTCCTGCACTGACAGCTTTCAACCCAAATAAGATGTATGTTAAAAGAAAGAGAGATCTGTTCAGAAACACCTCTCCAACATCTCTCTGGTAGAAAGTTTAGAAAGTAATAGTTTGGCATTGACTAGTTTGGTATCAAGAAACTGTTCTGACTTCAAATCAGTTTGAGAGCTTCCTGTTTCAGAGTCGGGAAGTCGAGATAGAAACATGTCCACAAATACGGAGATCAGATGAGTAACATCATCACAGCTGCACGTTAGCATGCTAACTTCAATAGATATCTCTGCAACACGATACGGAAATGTCTCACACATAATGTCAAAACTGTTCATTCTTCACATTCTGTTGAAAATTTCAGCTAATTTTGGAGTGAATTTTTAGAATTCTTTGCATATTGGAAAATTAACGTTGATCCTGTGCGTCATCTTAGCTTAGCATGTTAGCATGCTACCATTTGCTCAGTAGCAGTAAACAGTCAGAAATTCAATAAGTTTTGTAGGTCATGAACCAAAGTACAGGTAAAAATTATAATCTGACCACTGGATTAAAAGTCAGTATGTGTCCTCTGGTGAACAACACTTCCATCCAAAAGTTATTTGTTTTCAGTTTAAGACATCTGTTCTAACAACTCTTTAACTGGTACAGACATGAAAAACATGAAGTGCTCTGACTGTTTCTGAAGCTTTGGTGCCGAGAGCAAAACAACAAACAGAAATCAGATGAATGAACATAATGTCAGAATGAATAATGCAGCGGAAGTCAGACGGGACATTCAGTCTGATTATCAGGAAGTCTGTCGAAGATGAAACACGTCATGCAGCAAACGTCCCCTTTCATGTTTATGATGCCTCAAAATCTGTTCATCTCTGCATGTGAAACATCAAAACAAATGTAAAAAAATGAATTAAAAAAATCACAAGAAACATTTTGGCAGGAAGCCCAAATCTGCAAAAACAAAGGTGGTTTCTGTCTGCAACATGTTTCGATTTTGTTGGATGTGACCAGAATCTGAACAAAGATCCAACGAGCACCAGAATCAGTGAGCAGAATCAAAATCACAAGGGAGAAAATTCTAATCATTTTCAGAGCTGCAACATTTAATGGATCCACTGTTAATGATGATAAAATGACTAATTGCTGATCGATTAATCTTAAATGTGGACATCTTCTGCTTACTTTCCCCCGTTCTGACAGTAAACTGAACATCTTTTTGTTGTGGACAAAACAAAACATCTGTGGACGCCATCTTGGACTCGTGGAAACACTGATTGGCTTTTTTCTTACATTTTAAAGCCCAAACAGCTCATTGATTAATTGCAAACGATAACCGTGAGTTGCGGCTCTAGCTATGGGAGTTGTGAGGTCGGATGAAACAAAACAAAAACACCTCTCATCTCTCACGGCAGCTCAGGATGGACTGTGGGTTCATTGTATGTGCAAATTCTTGCAAGAGGCAATTCAGGTGCAACAGGAATGGAGTCCAAGACACAGTAAAGATGATGCTACACCAGTGTGTGTGTGTGTGTGTGTGTGTGTGTGAGAGCAGTTGTAAGTTCGGAATGTGCAAGAGTGTGTGTTTGTTCGTGAGCAAGTTATTCATTAAGACGCTGTTTGTCCACGTACGATGTTAGGGAGGATTCGGATGATTTCAGAACCGTTTCATTTTCGGACAGTCGGCTGAGATTTTCAGAACCGAGCAGCCGCTCTGAATATTTGCTCTCTGTGCTCGACTCGGGTCGGTCTCTCTAAAAAGTCACACTGGACCCGAAATGTTTGCGCTTCAGCCGACAAGATTAAACGCAGCTCGCTCTCGGGGACAAACTGGAGAAACTCTATCACACGAAATAAAAACACATTGACATCTTCAAGTTCCCTAAAACAGCAGACATTCATTTTTTAACTGTGGTTGCTATGTACAATAGAAGGATCTTCATATATTAATATTCTTCATCTTTCCTGTTTTTTCTTCACTTCCTTGCTGTCAGGTCATTATTTCCATACATGTTTGTCCTTTTTGTATTTATAGAGTATTTTCAGTATTTACATTATAAATAACTACACAGTCTTGTGATAAAATAAATAACTTAAATACAATGGCCGTGGCTTTTGCAGTGTCTTTTGCATGAAGGGGAAAGAGGAGGAGGGATCGAGTGAAGGACGAATGAAGTGTGGCCTGCTGTTCGCACCTTCAGGGCTGCAGAATGAAGGGAGAAACGATCGGTTCGACGCAGTCTTTCTGCAGAGAATCACAGGCGGGTAACGTGAAGGCAGAGGGCCGAAGAACTGGGAAAAAACTTTCATTCCCACAGTGGCAGGAAGTGGGAAACTCTCCCTGAAGACAGTGTGATGCTGCATGAAAACCTCAGGAATCAGACACTGAGCATTTCAGATTTCTTACTCTTTGTACTTAATGTGCAAAAAATAGCGTAGTAATAGGAAAAATCAGTTGATCTGAAGACTAAGAACGAACAACTGAGTCGTGGAAATTGGAATTTGAACAAAACACTAAAACAGTAGCAGCTCAGAACCAAGGTTCAAGTTTAAATACATAATAGGCCAAAGGTGTGTGTACACATTCACATCCTTGTTGTTATTCCAAAACCAGAGAAGTCCTCCGCTTGTTTGGAAAGGCGATAACAGGACGATATATACGGGCCACGTTACGCAGCGCCGCTTGCGACCAGTTGAAGCTCTCAGTCGGTGTTAAGTTCCTCCACCCAAACTGGGACAACCATTTCTTTACGAGCCTGCCTCTGTGCACGGTTGCATTGCAGTGTTGAAAGTGGAAAGGCCGAGTTGAAGGAACGCTTTTGTCTAAAATATGTTATGTGTGCTGTGGTGTTAAGACTTCTCTTCACTGGAACAAACTGGTCTCACCCAAACGAAGAAAAACAAGCCCAGATCAAAGGACTGTCCACATACTTTTGGCCACATCATGTATATAGTAAACAAGAACCCAGCCTGTGCTGAGCTACAGGCTAACTACCTGATATGTGATTCACCAGCGAAGTCTCTCTGAAGACTTTGTGTTAGTTTCATACTGCGCGTGTCAAAGATTCAGGAAGTGTTTCCCACCAAACTGGCAGCTGTGGGAGTGAAATCATTAAGGAACAGGATTTGGGTCATGGCAAGTACAGAGAGTAATACTGAGGGTTTAATACTGCAGTGGTAGGTGGGGTACGGTCTCTGGTTGTCGGCCCCTAATGTGGCATTTGACAATCAGTAGAAACGAAGTTGGACAGAGGGAAGACGAGGAGGAGGAGATGGAGGGAGGGATGAGTGCAAAGCTTCTCCTCCAGCTATACCACTGTGCCACTCGGAGAGTTCCCGTTCTGTGCTGTCAAGTTCTGAACAGAAAGACAAAACATAAAAGAAAGTTTAGACACTAAAGACATTCAGACCGAGAAGAACTACGCTCCACTTTAAAGTGCAGGGAGATAAAAACTGTTGCTCAGGAGGGAAACAGGTGAAATCATCTCCAGCTGTTGAGTCATAGTCTTTGAAGAGTGCAGCCTGAAATATCCACCAGGTAAAAAAAATCTACTCAACAAACTGTTGACTGATCTGTGAGGAAAACAAACTGGTTCTCTGAATATCACAGTTAAACTTACAAAAGTTCAAAATGGCTAAAAACTAATTTACTTTTGACCATCACTTTGGGACTTTCAACTAAATGATAAATCATAAGAAAATCATTGTAAGTTGTAGTAAAAGTACCGACTGTAATCCAACATTGTTCTTATAAAGAGTTAAGATAAGACGTACCACCTTCCCCGGCCGCGCCCAGGTGCAGATCAGACCCTCCTGGCAGGCCGTGATGATGCAGTCGTCCATGAACACCAGCACCGTCAGCCTCTCGTGGGCAATCTTCTTGCACACCAGCGGCTCCAGCAGCGGCACCTCGTGCATGCGCGGGCACAGCGTGGTGCCCAGGACCTTGGCAGCGTCCAGCCGGTTGCTCCTCGGCGCTACATTGATCTTGTCGTTGCTCTTGCTGATGTTGCCCAGGCTGTGGTACCTCTTGTGCTCCTTCTCCACCCCGCTGCTACAACCGGACTTGTCCGACTTGCGCTCCTGGAGTGACAACGTGGCAAAGCGACCGATGCTGAAAGGGGTGCTGTTTCCTGCGTTGCTGCTCCCTCCCCCTCCTGTTCCTCCCCCGCCGCCCTCCGAGGCACCCGGGCCCTTGGAGGCGTTTGCCACAGCGGGGTGGGGCAGAGAGTTGGAGCGAGAAAGGGAGCGAGGAAGCGGTAAAGGAAGCGTTGGCGGGTTGGAGGTGCCGGTGTTAGTGTTAGGCGGGTGATGGTGCCCCTCAACCCCTCCACTTCCTCCCCCAACTGAAGTGCTGTTGACCCCGCCGCTGCCAGAGTTGGACAGCGAGGGTCCAAAAGTGTTAGTAAAGGCACGGGACAGCGGCAGGCGCGGGTACAACACGTCATCCGTCAGGTCCCACAGACAGAACTGAGTGTCCTGCCCCACAGAGCCGAACCGGTACGTGACTGCTGCCGAGCCGCCACCTTTAGAGCTGTGGCGAGAAAGACGCGACAACGTGCTGCTTGTTCGGACCCGGCCGAAATGCATGGAGTTATTTGGGGCCCCCTGGTGGAGGTCCTCCTCGCTGCCGCTCAGCTCCATCGGCTCTTCATCTTCCAGGGAAGTCGTGAAGGGGTCGAATGCCACCACATTGACCCAGGACTTGTGGCCGTGACCTCTCGCAACCACACGGCTTTCTGCAAATGACCAGACAGTAACCAGATCATCCTCTCCACCTGTGGCGAGATATTTCCCATCAGGGCTCCATGACACGCACAGCAGCCCGCCAAAGTAGCTCTTCATCACCCCCTGCAGCTCCATCGAGTCAAAGTGGAAGACACGCAGGCAGCCGTCCTGGCCCACACATGCGACGTGCACACCGTCCGGTGAAAACGCAAACTCGTTGAGGCCTCCCTCACCCACGGCCCATCGTAACAAGGGGTTGCGGGGTGTCTTGGTTTTGCAGGCGTAGACGGCGAAGCCTTCACCCTGCCGCAGGAGAGAGTACTGTGGGGCCGTGGTGCCACATGGGTGGTCCACGTTGTAGAGGTAGAGGTGTCCGCTGGCGTGGGAGGCCAGGAACAGGTTCTCCGACTTGGGAAGCCATTTTAGGCACGTCACCTTGGATTTGTCTATCAACCTCTGGAAAACAGGGAGGAGGAAATGAACCGAAGGAGAAGGAAAAAGAGAGAGATTTTAATAAAAATAGGGAAGAAGAAAGAGGTCAAAAGAATGGATCAGAGAAAAAGTAGAGATACAGATCTACAAATAGTTAGATTTTTAGATTTTGTTGTGCTTTTGTGCGGATGCTATATAAGATCACCTCACTGCTAGGAAAGTGGGTGATCTAAAAACACTAAATATAAACTACTGATAGAAGAGCACACATGAAGGGAGCTTGGGAAAAGACAGAAGGTCTGTAGAGATTAAGAGCCAGGCTGCAGCAGAGACAGCTTGGCGGCGGTGGAAGCAACGGAGAGAGAAAACCAGGCGGTGGAAGACGAGGAAAGAAAAAAGACTTAGAGAGGCAAATCCCAGTGAGGTGAACAGATTCAGGAGACACACAAACACAAAGTCAGCATGCAGCAGTGCACACATGCAGCCCCCCAATCTCCTAAATTCAATTGGGAATCCCATTAAAGAGAATCCCATTAAACAGAGAGAGGCAGTTCAGAAGACGCATCGAAGGAATGTGAGAACAACAAAGCAGAACGCCGAGGACAAGGTCTGAATCTCATGGCTACATCGCAGCATCCAAACTGGGGCATAGAAATCAATACGAGAATGACAAATTACTTGTGATGTATTATAAGAGGGTTTAATCACAGCAACACAGAGCTGCAACCCCCAAAACACAAAGGAAAACAAAAGACAAACAGAGTGAAATATAATACCTCCTCATTGAAGAGTTTACTGGTTTCCTTCTTGATGGGGTCGAGATACTGGACCTGTCCGGCCGAGAAACCCACGATGAGAGCAACGCTCTCGGCTGTGGCGGAGTACTGGTTGAAGTCGTGACACGTCGGCTGAGTCCCTTTGTAGATTCTCTTGTCTATCGGCTTGCTGAGGTCTACAGCCTGCAGACAGAGAACCACGATACAAAAACAATCATCAGCCAGGAACAGCGAAGTTTCAGGGACGTTCAGAGGTTCTTTGGGGGTCATTTGAAAGCTCGCTGAAACTATTCACGGTAGTCACAAACAACTGCTGACAATATATCTCACATTTCTGGGCTCATTTATTATTCGGTGATGTGTTTGTATTCTTTTGACAAATGATCGCCAAGCTTGGGTTGACAAAAAAGTCACACTGAGATATTTCCACGGCAGCCGTATCAGAGTCTGCTGGGAAAAAAGACATTTTTCATCCGTACAACAGATCAATGGTGAGCATCAGCTTCTGGTTTCAGAATAAAGGAGAAAGGGTTTCTTTGTGAGATTCAACAGTCATTCAGGGAGAAATCCATCAAACAAGATTGTCCCCTCGTTTCATTCCTCAGTTTGTACTTCCTCGATTCCTTCCTCCTCCCCTCACATCTTAGTCCTCGCCACAAGAGGAGAGAAGAGTCGAGGCAACAGGCGTTCAACAAAATGAGACGGCCAGGCTTCAGAGCCTTTCAGAAACAGCGTCACGACAACTTAATATTTACTTTTAATCTGATTCAAAACACGGCACAATGTGAAAAAAGGTGACATCGAGGTGAGACGGCACTCAAGCCGTCTGTCACGCCTCTTATAGGTCACAGGGGTAAAAAAGACATTTGCAAAGGATACACCTGTGCATCCTCGCTCACAGCTCCTCCAGCGAGCCTCCTCTCACATTTTAGGAATCGAGACATCCTTCAATACGACACATTGAGATCTATTTCAAGAGGAGAAAGGACGCGAGGAGGCACCAGCAGCGGCCACAAAAGACCAGAAAGCAACATGGCTGCAGGAGCGTTTCTGGACTGGGAACAGATTTGCTCATGTTGTTGTTCTATGGTGCAAACTAAATATACAATGAAGGGGAGCCACAAACGATGATGCTTTTAAAAACACAGAGAATATATTAACCTTGACAAATAAAACACAATTCACCGACAAAGGACTGGCAAATTACTGAGATCAAAACAGGACTGGTTCACAAGATTTCATGTCCCTTTGAACACTGAAGAAGTTTTGCTTTCACTCATTTTTCCTCTTATTTGTAGAAGTGTTTTGTTCTGCATGTAAAAACACATTCGTTAGTTTAGATGAAGCTACTATGAGCACGGACACACTGTTTAGGAAAAACACAGATTTCATCAGCTGCAGATAAACAACACTGATGCATGCAGATTTTGTCTCCATCTCTTTAAAAAAAAAAAAGTGTAGTTTAGAGTCGGCTGTGATTTCTACCGGGACGTTTCATGAGAGGAAAGCATTCTAGGAAATGTTGGAAGTCAACAGTGAAGGAGAAGCAGACGAGGCAACACAGTTAGCAATGATTAACGATTTGCATATGAAAAGATGCTTCGACCTCTGGGTGCAGAAGCAGACTGTGTTGGAGAGGGAAAAAAAAAAGAAATGTAAGTCTCCTTCGAAAACGATCCAAGGGCACAATGTTGGATTTAAAAGATATTTAAATGCCTTCGTGTTGCAACCAACACAAGTCGTTTCTGAGTCTGTGTCACACCTGCACCATCCAAACACCACCTGTATGTACTCACTGCAATACTGTTGATCCACTGTCATGTCTAAAAAAACACATTCAAACAAGTTAACGTGCTCTGCAAAATGTATAAATGCTGACTGGAGTTTTAGTAAGCAGGAACCCCCAAAAATGTACAATCTACATCAATAATGTATGAATACGCCTGGAAGGCATTAAAGGTGTGATTTGTAAAATGTGGTCAGAATTCAAAAGGTAAAACTCGGCTAAGCGAGCGTTAGCAGCCTGAAGACGCAGCGGCAGGCAGAGAGAGACAGAGGTGGACATCAGCAGGAGGCGAAAACGGCGTGCGGAATCAGAATATTTTCACTTCACAGACGTGAACGTGGAAAAACAAACCAAGACTGTTTCTGTCAGTTTATATTTGTTTTACGATGAGTTAACGAGGCCGTTCAGCTCGTCTTCGTCCAGGAAAACCGAGAAACTTAAATTCAGACGGTGTACGGTTATATTTTTCTGTACGGAGTATTTCTTTTCTTGACATTTTGTGAGTTTATTTTATCATCTATTGCACTAAAAGCTAACAGATGCTGCTTGAACACCTCTCAGGTGTGACATCACGAGGCAGCGCGGGACGGAGCTAGCTGGTTAGCATGCTAGTAGACCTGGCCTCATCTTACAAATGACTCTTTAAGATCAATAATTAGCTCCACTGCCGAACTTATTAAACAGATTGTGAATCTAAGATGTGACCGTTTTACTGATCTGCTGCCTGACAGGTTCCCATCCTGCCTGTGAGTTCTGAAGTTGTATGCATGTTCTGGATAAACCGTTAATGGACCGGACTTCATGGATCAATGACGTCAACATTTTTAGCTGATACACAACAGCGTCTTACAAATCACCGAGGCAGGCTTCAGATCTCGACTAACCTGCTGCTGGCAAATATCTTAAGTTTTGCTATAAAGAGAGGAAGAATCAGAACCACTTGCATATTGTGCATCATCCCCACAGATTCTAGGTCCAGTAAATGTTCCGCAGGATGAATTCTACCTACATCTCCCTGTTTGTTGGCAGCAGGCAGCTTTAAGGTGCAGCAGCTTCCCTCTCTGAGTGTTTCTAGGTGGCGTTATCGTCTGAATTCACTCAGGCTGCTTTCTGTTCTCCTGTGAGAAGCAAACTACCGACAACACAGGACACAAAAACACGAGTGCATTCATTCACTCCGTCTGTAATGGAGACAGAAATGGCAGCAGGCTGGATCAGCAGTCAGCCTACATTTCCCCAGGAGATTTGGTGGCAGACGAAACAGCACAGCGAGAGATGCTTTCATCGTTCTTTCCCCGTGACATTGTTCGATCATCTCCTCCTGAGGGTCCCCAACGTAAAGAAGGATGTGTAGTCTTATAAATTACTACATGTTCTGCTGCCAGAGCTCACACACGGACTGACTGCTGACTGTTCTGATGGTGATTTGTGTCACTTACATGTGAATACAAACATGTGATTTCCTGCAGAAATCACGTGACTCCATGAAAACTGCACTTAAAGAGCCGTCGTCATCGTTCCTGGCAAACTGACCACAGTTACCGTACTTGTGGATTCAACTTACTATGACTCAGAAGATAGAAAACAATTCATCTGAAGGTGCGTCTGTGACTCACAGTTTCCCTCATTGATCCGTGGACGTTAGAGGCAGAGAGGCTTCTTACATTTGTCCTCCAGCTCCTCCTAAATGGGTTATTAGCATTCCTCATTAAGAAGCGAGCGGTGCAGCCCTCTAAGTATTCAGTGGTGCATGCTAGCAGTGCTAAAAACAAGCTCAGTGAGGAGAAGCTGGAGGACAAACGCAGACACAGCTCCTTCTTTTGTGCACAAGTCAAAATGTTGGATTTGTGAAGTGAGCAGCAGCGTTTTCACAATGAAGTCTGACTGTTCACACAGAGACATGTGGTGATGCACGCTGACTGATGAAAACAGTATCGTGAACACATTCTGCTGGGAACTGATTCACCTTGCAGACACACAGACAGAGAGAGAGAGAGAAAGACTGATCTGAGGTCTGCTGAACACACATACTAACAGTGGAGCAGCCCTCAGTTCACATGGTGCCAATAAAACATGCAGTGAATGGAGAGCTGTCAGCTGTTTCCTGCTGGAGTAGTAACACTGGTGATGCACCGCCAGTGGATGAAGCTCCATCAGTGGATGCAGCTCCATCAGTCTGCTCAGGCTCCATCAGTGGATGAAGCTCCATCAGTGGATGCAGCTCCATCAGTGGATGCAGCTCCATGAGTGGATGCAGCTCCACCAGTGGATGCAGCTCCATCAGTCTGCTCAGGCTCCATCAGTGGATGAAGCTCCATCAGTGGATGCAGCTCCATCAGTGGATGCAGCTCCACCAGTGGATGAAGCTCCATCAGTGGATGAAGCTCCATCAGTGGATGCAGCTCCACCAGTGGATGCAGCTCCATCAGAGGATGCAGCTCCATCAGTGGATGCAGCTCCATCAGAGGATGCAGCTCCATCAGTGGGTGAAGCTCCACCAGCTCCATCTTTACACCACAGAGCACCATGTAACAGATGTGAGGCTGTTCTGTGCAGCACTGAGAGGCTCAGGTGGAGATGATGACGAAACGCGAGATAACGGCATCACATTTAGCTGTGCAGCTAGCATGCTAAGCTAAGCTAGGCTAGGCTAGGCTAGGCTAGGCTAAACCCTGACAGTCCGATCTGTCACTCCGGCCGGCAGCAGCAGGAGGAGGAGCAGGCTCACCTTCTTGATGTTGGTGTACGTGTAGAAATACAGCTCCCGGCCGATGTTGAAGCAGACCCGCTCCGACTCCTCGCTCGGGTCTTCGGGCTGCAGTTTGACCATGGAGACCCGGACCGGCGGCAGGAAGCCCGCCGGAGAGGAGTTGGCTGCGGCATTGGAGGAGGAGGCGGCGGCGGCGGCTGCAGCGGCGGCGGCGGCAGCCCCGGGCCCCTGCAGCAGCCCGACCCCTCCGCCGGGTATCGGACCGGGTCCGGCCCCTGGGCCCAGCGTGGCTCCGGCGGACGGACCCCGCGGCAGCCCGCCCCGCTGCTGCGAGTCCGAGAGGGTGAGCAGCTTGTAGAAGCCCTCTCTGGTCCGGAACTGGGATTTAATCTCATTGATATCCTTCAGAGCGCCGCCATCTCCGGCCATTTTTAGTACAAACAAGCCGCACAGGAAACTGAGATTCTGACCTGGAAATAATAAAGATACAATAAAAAAAGAAAAAAGAAAAAAGTGCTAGAAGAGAAATGGGAGCGGCGAGCAGCAGCAGCCGAGCTCAGCTAGGCCGGACCAGCACACCCGGTCCGATCCAGTGCATTTTACACCAGTACCGGCGACCAAACCACCGCGACCTGATGGATGAAGCCCGACAGAAAGCCCTCCTGAGCCGGTGTGAGCATCATCTTCCACCGGGTCTCTGCCTCCGTTCATCCACCGTGCGTAAAATACGTGCGATGATGCGTCGACGGCTGCTGCTGCTGCTGCTGCCCGGCACTGCGCACTCTCCACGGGGGTGTCGGGGGGTGAAGAGAGGGCATCCGGCCGGACGACCAACTGAGCATACCCCACATTTAAAGGGGCACATCTCATTTGTATTGCAAACTGTTTACATTGTAAACAGTTTGGATTGTCAATTCAAACTGTTTACAATACAAATGAGATGATTACACAAACCCATATTCATTTATTTCTGTATTTATTCCATGAGGTGAATAAACAAGCTGTCCCAGAAAGTCCTCAGAACACTGTGTGAAGGAAATGTGGCAGGGTCCGCCACGTGTAAACAAAGCATAACAGTATGAAACTGTGTTTGTCCTTTATGGTCAGTTTGTTTATTCAGTTTGTTCAGTCGTGACAACAAAGAAATCTTAAAATTCTCCCCCTAAAACTACAGAATGACCCTTTATAGCTCCGCCCTCATGAGAAAACAACGCCACGATTTATGTTTCTGTGAAGTTTTGCCTCCTTTTAAAAACACAACACAGAATAACTTCACATGGAGGGAGATTAGTGCCTCAGATTGCTTAATTTGAATGAACATTAAATATTAAGATGGAAAAACAAGCTGCTTTCCCAAATAAAATCAATTCATGTTGGATATTTGTAATGCATAATTTAAAAAAAGGGATGATGCAGCTGTGATTTGCTCTCAGTTAAAACACATTCCTGCCTCTTTATTTGCATTCAGACGTCGGAAATGTTTTGTTTTTGCATTCAGCACGTCAATAAAACAGATTTCTGCAGATCAAGTAAATCTGTGCAGACGCTGATCTCCTTCTGTAGTTCTCATGAGGCACTTTGAGTGAGCTGAAAATACTTTACATCATCTTCTCACAGCGGTACATAAGAGCCTCGACACACCACCTAAACACAGTAACGGGGGCGATTCTTAAAGGAGGTGAAGTTTGATAAACCACAAAACATTTCTGGAGCTTCACAGCGATGCAGCAATCTCCTGAAACGCTGAGGTCGCCGGGGACTCGTTTTAAAACATAAAACAACATAAAAAACAAACATAAAATGGCTCCATAAAACTCTCTGGAGTCTCTTGAAGCTCCGAGATCCCAAATTAATTTGAAAAAAAGATGTTTTTACTGCACGGAGCTAAAAACCGTTAGCATGCATCACATCTGAAGTGGGTGTACGAGCTCGACAACGGTGTCAATAACTTCTGTTCAAATCACTTTGGGCTCTCAGGGCTTTAGTAGACTTGGACAGCACCGGAGGAGCTGTACGGACCCGCGCCATGTTTATCTTTATGTTTGTTTTTTAACGTATTCAAAATAACTCCCAGCTACTTCAGCTGCTGTTTTGCCGTGAAGCTCCAAAAATGTTTTGTGGACTACAAAACTCGAGGGTCAGTAGATGATTTCACTCCTTTCCTTTAATTAACTTTCACCTTTCATTAACAGCAACACAACTAGTCCAGTGATCTTTCAGTCATTACAGTTAACCTCGTCTTGTGGTAATTAACTTTATTACAGTGTAACGGCAGTAAAAAAAGTGTGTATTTCAGATCCAACACTGACATTAAACAACTCAGGTTACAAAACACACACTGAGCGGCAGCAGCGCTGCTCGGCTCCGGTCCTTCATGCTTGTTTGTGGCATCGTCGTATATTTCGGTCCCTGCAGGCGTCTGTGATCGACAATACTGCGGCAGAAGAAGAGATGCTCCCCTTTAGTGTCAGAGGAGGACCCTCCTTCGCCGTCCAGTGAGGGTTTTCTCAGCTGCCTGGATTCTGGAGATTGTTCTGGATCTCACAAACCGAGTCGAGATAAACATAAATAAGAGCAGACTTTCCCAGAGACTGAGGAACAAACGCTACAACACACGGAGACACACACATCTCCTCTCCTCCCGTCAGAAAATGAAATACTGTGGCAGTGACACTTCCATGCCAGTCAAAGTTAATAATCATGGAGGTTTCTTCCCATGATGCCTTGTGCCAGCAGACAGGGGGGAGTCACGGTAGCATGACGTAGTTCTCAGCAATTTCCAGGACGTAGAGGTTTGACATCCCCGACTGGTCCTCCGTCTGACGCGTCTCCAAGACAACCATCCTGCAGTGAGAAGAGGAGGACGTCAAGCTAACGAAGAAAAGAGCGGCGCCTGCAGAAGACACTGAACACCTGTCGTACCTGTCTGACTGCACCAGTCTGTAGATCTTCCTGTGGTCTGTGAGCTCCTCCAGCACCTCGGTGAAGTCTTGTCTTCTTCTCTGCCAGCCGTGACGCCAAACGGCCAACAGCGTGTCTTCAAAATACACTGAACGGAAACACAAAGAGAGAGTCGGTGCTGAGCTGTAATCACCTACAATATCAACCTTCACCTGTCAGCGGATGTTCTCACCTATAGACTCAACATCATGAGAGAAGGTGTTGTCATGTGGCCACTTGCTCTTCAGCTCCCCGTCCAGACCGACTATATGAACCGACTCTGTGGGAGAGAGACTCAGTGTGAGGATACCGACATCTTTCACCTTTATAGGAACATTTGTTGGTTGTTGTTCTTTTCGACACCTTGGAACCAGACGGAAACGAAAAAGCCTCGAAAAGTAGCCAACAAATCTTTTTTTGACGCTGGTATTTCCCATCTTCGGTGTCGTATGAGTGTCTTGCAAAGTTGAAAACTTAAAATAATCCCATGATTCACTGCAGCCCAACATGTGACACTCGCTTACTTACTTTCTATGAGGACGAGCAGCGAGCTACTGTCCAGCTGGTTTACTTGAACCACATCTGGGCAAGGTTTCTCTGTAAGAACACACAGACACAACAACATCATCAACAACAACTAAAACAATAACTCCTTATAATGGTCGTCATGATGCAGTATGAACCTACCCAGACCAGAGTTGGTGAACCAGGACGTGTTGGAGTTCAGGTTGATGTATTCTACGGCGACCGGCAGGTTCGGGCTCGTCCCCCGCGACACACCGATGCAGACCAGCGGGTACTCCTGCTGCGGCACCACCACCATCTCAAACACCCGCACAGGGTTCGGCAGGGGGAAGTCAAAATGCTGCAGGCGAGAGAGCGAGACGGCGTAAGTCGGGAGCGTAATCTCATTTTAAATGTCTTTGGAGCTCACACAGGTTAAGTGTTTCATTCAAGGACACTTAAACCTGCAGCCCTTCAGCCACAGCGCGGTGTCTAACCGAGGGCCACCAACGAGTCTATTTTCAAAAACCATAACGACTTTATGGTTCAAAGCTAACTCGTAAATTTAATAGAGGCCATAAAATGCTTCACTTCGCTGCCAGGAGTCTTTTTATTAGCTGCCGTCCGTGTTAACAGTCCAATAAAAGTGGTGAAAACCAAAAGACAGACAAAGTTACAGAGATAAGCTTCTGTACATCATCTTAACCCCAACATATCGCTGCTGTATTTCTTTAATTAATATCCTGTTTAGCATTTTTTTTCTTTATCACAGTCTGGTTTAGAGTTATCTGTCATTCTGAGTTCTGATTTTAGATTTCCAGTTGCGAAAAAACTGTGTTGAGGAAGCTTTACTGCAGCAACATGATGCTGGATTACATTCAACAGATAATTAATTGTCACATTTAAATTAATTGTCTGTCCACACAGTCTGCAGCTGTGACGACGGATCAGTAGAAGATAAAAAAATCTGGTATTCTGATTTTAAAATGCACGGAAATTGACTTTTCTTGGTAGGAAATTTGAAGCAGGATTTGATTTAAAGTGTCAGAATATGAAGGAACTGATGTCGACACTGACGATGATATTAATAAATACTCAACAGAAGCAGCTCCACATTTCCTGACTAAAGGTTCACAGATGTCACTGATTCACCTGAATCAGCTGGTCCACCTTCCCCCCCCACGCCTGAGAACTGAATCAGTCGCGTACAGAACATTTTTATCGGCTCTCACCTTGATGAGCATGAACTTGTGCATGGGCTCGTACCACTGCAGCAGCACGACGCTGGCCTCCAGACCGCAGCACAGGAACACACAGCCTCGGTGTGGGTTACCTGCTGAGACCAGATTTAGTTCCATCAGCACTGACGAATCTGAAATCGGCCTGCTTTGGTCTTCACAATGTTTTTTTTTTAAATCCTAAATTCAGCGTGCAGTTGAACAGGAAGCAGCTCACACACACTGCTGCAGTGTCGGGAATAAATGCACAATACAAAATACCTAAACATTATTTATTGACTGCTTTCTTGTCTCACCAACTGAGCAGGTCTTGCAGCCTTTGGTATCGGGTATTTTGCACGTCACTGCACATTTCCTGAAGACAAATTAAATGAATAACAAAGTTTTTTAATTGGCACGAGCACATGTGGTGTTCTGAGATTAAATAATCAAACCAAACGAGAGAGAGAGAGAGAGAGAAGAGAGTCCGGTGTTACCGTGGTAACAGCCTGTGAGTCGGCAAGGCAACCATCCTCTGGTCCTTCCGAGCCTGTTCGTACAACTCCTTCAGCGAATGGGAGTGAAGCTGCGACGATTTACCTGCGAACGGAATCAGACGTTACGTTTTTATTTCAGCTGTTTCATCCTGCAGCGAAGAGACGCAGACGGACAAACTCTCACATCCACGAATGTTCTTAAAAACCAGCCGCTACTTTGCTCGCATCTCTTCAATGCCACTTTAGCCACTCAGCTAAATGAGCATCTTCTTTTAATTTACCTGATACAGACATGAGCACGTTATTAATGGTGTAGACCCAGGTGCACTTCCCCGGATACAACTGAAAGAGAAAGAGAAGAAATCCACTCATAAACTGCTTGTTTACTTTCCCAGAGTCTCTTTCAAAAGCTCTTCTTCTTCTTTTAAAGCTTTATGTAGCAGCTGAGCTCTTTGAGACTGCTGGGAAAAGCCTCACACCCAATAATGACTCTCTAAAATATCTTTAATATTCTGCTCTGTTCACAAAACCCTGAAGCGGCTCCGTATCAATCAGAGGTCGTACCAGCTCCATCGTGGCCTCGGAGCCGTTCAGGTTCAGGGTGTAGATCCCCTCCTCGGCCGCCAGGATCAGATGCTGGTCTGAGGAGAGAGAGAGAGAGGAAACACGAGCTGGTCAGACAGAGAAACATCAGTCTGATCAGATGGATTTCACTGTGAGCTTTACTCAGAGACACAACCTTTGGTCGCTGGGTTTTCCCAGGATGTGGCGGAGTTCACTTTCAGAGGACAGCCATGGAAGATCTTTTTAAAGTAGACCTGGAGAGACAGAAGCAGTTTATATTAAAACCTCTGAGTGAGTTCTTACAGCTTTTATCTGCGTAATCTGCAAATAAACACATGCAGCACTCCCACAGCTTCAGTAGTAAAGGTCAACGAAACAACACAACAAAACTGTGGTTATCATAAAACCACAGGGTCGATATTCAGGCGTCTGATATTTGAATTATGTGTTATTATTTCTTTATATAGAAGCAACATGTTTATATGTCTTCCTCAAGCTTTGATACACTGAAATATATGTTGTTAGAAATTAAAAATAAAACAAAACAAATGTGCTGAAGGATGCAAATATGTGGAAAATGTTTTCAAGAATATCTTGCAAGATATATTGAATGCACACAACACATTGCTAATATATACTGATATGTATTTAAAAATCCATCAAAACACACATTTAATGATGTTGCAACTACATTATTAATATTTTCAAACATCAGCTTGTGTCAGCGCTTCATAAATGTGTAATTACAAAGTAAAAATATTATTTAATCGATATAAATGATGACAGAACACCTGGAATGTCAATATATTAGATCTACATCTATAGAAAATATATCTAAATATAACAACATGTGTGTATTGATCATCTGTGTGTTAACAATGTATAAATATTAGACCTTGTGAATGTTTTTACAGGCACATGTGTCTGAACTTCTTCTATTCCTCATCTCATACATTATTTATCAATATGGTTTAAAAAAAATAAGTATGAAAGCATCTCTTCAAAATAAACATCATGAAAAAGTTTCATAAAAAGAAACATTTCGCTGTTAATATTTAAAAAGTTTGAGTTACACAACCGCTCTGTCTGCTGGGGCTCCGTGAGAAACACATCCAGCCTCATTATTTTAAACTCAGGATATTTTACTGAATACAGATTCCTGCTGAATTAAACTCATCGAACACGACACAACGGCTCAGACGCTCAGCAGGAGAGTCGACATGAAGGCAGGAGAAGTTTTGGTGGAAGAATCAGAAACTCACAGGAGGTTTCTTCATGACGGGGCTCGGACAGTCTGCAGGGTCCTGAGAACAAAACAGAAAACCTCATGATCACTGTGACGAGGGGAGGATGTGGACAGTCGAAGAGGGAACGGAAAGACGAGCGACTCCTTTTCCTTCACTGTGAATTTCTCGTCCGTACCTTTACGGCGGGTTGTCGTCTGCGTATGCCTTTAGGGGGGAGCTCAGGAGGAAGGAGGTCTGCCGGGTTCTCATTGAACTGGACCGGGAGAGACGCAGGATCTGGTTCACAAAACACAATGAGAACACCCGATAAGAAACTGTGTGATATCACTTGCATGATATTCGCATAAAAAGGCAAGTTTTTTCTTGTTGTTGATGCCAAAAAACAAGTTCCTGGACTGATGATTTGGGTGATGACAGAGGATGAAATCTGACAAACTAACACCTGAAATGTCGTGCTGTGACCCTGAACGTCTCACCTGAGTGTCGTGATGTTCGCGGTCGCGGCGTCGGCCTGACGTGCGTCCCGCTGGAGGTCCTGATGAGAGGCGTGGGGGCGTAGAGTTGGGTCTGGTAGGGTTTCCTCGCCCGGTCGTCCTCCCCGGCCATGCTTTCCTCCGAGCTGGTCCGCGCTTTGGGCTGCACACACAGAAAACATAAAGACTCGGTGATGCTCTCATGTTAAAAACACTTTAACATGTCAGACCGAGAGGAAGTCTGACGTGATTCAGGGCTCATTCTCCGAGACAGGAGCTAAATCTGTGGAGACGTTTGTTGATCAGTTTCACACAAGTTTCCTTTTAAATGTGAAAATGCTTTAGGAAAACACTAAGTTAACATGATAAACTACTAATTATAATAATCAATACAGCTGCTAACTAGAGCTGCAAGCGACTAATCAGAAAAGTCCAAATTCTTCTTCTAAACTGAGTATCTGTGTTGTGGACAAAACGAGGCATTCAAGGACACCATGGACATCTTTCACCAGATTCTGACTACTGAATATTACCAAAAAATTAAAATTTGTTGTTGGATGTGGTACAAAATACACCGTCAGTGTAATAAACACACATGTGTCGTGTATAGATTTAGTTTTCGTCCCCTGTCCTGTTAATAATCACCTTCGGAGGAAGTGGAGGTGGAGTTTCATCATCTGGCAGTATGAGACTGTTGGCAGAGAGAGTGTTGCTTCAGTCTGGTGTGTGTTCAATGGTGACAAATACACATTAATGCAGATGTGAGTGTTGCGGTCGCTCGGCTCACCTGGTGGATTGCATGGTGGGACTGAGGTGGACCGACGGCAGACAGAAAGAGTCAGCGCAAACATGGAAATGACAAAACACTCTGAACATTACATATCAGTTGTAGGCTGGACTTAATCATTAATATGCTGTATTTATATGTACTGTGTGAGGTTTTCTTACATGTCCACATCATCATAGTCATCGTCTGAGTCCGTGTCCCTGCTGGAGACGAAAGAAGAGAGGTTAGAAACTTCTTCAGAATATTTACTGTGACTCCACGTCTGTGCTGCTGTTTTGTGACCCGGTTACCTCACTGGACTCTTGCTGCTGCCGGTCGACCCCGGTGACGGCCTCAACTGTAAAACAACCACAATATTTATTTATTAAAGAGGTAACAGTTGATATGTTTTAACTAATATCTGTACAACAGAGGACCCAGCAGTCTTATATTAGCGCCCACGCTCTATTTGTTGTGTTAAATTACTGTTTTTCTTGATAATTCTAAGCTGTGGGCCCAAAATGACGCTGGAGAGACGACAGAGACGTCCTGAACAGAGTTCACCGCTCGCTCTCGCTCTTGTTGGCTGTTACAGGACGTCACACCATCAGTTCTGTTGACTTTTCACAGATTGTGATGTGAGAATGAAAAACAACATTGACTTTGCTGCACGCTTCACCGGCTGCGTCCTCTACGTACTCCGATGCACCACAAACACTACAACACACACACCCCGCGGCATCGATCAGTGTGTGTGTTTGTGCTGTCGTCACATTAAATGTGTCCTCAGCTTACCGTCGTGTTGGGCGAGTCTGTGTTGAAGGGCCTCCGAGTGTAAATCTGTTCCACTGGGCAAACACAAGCAAACAAACATTTACCACAGTGACACTTTTCACATTAAACCTCTGAGTTATTTTCCTCTACAGAGACACTTGGCAGAATACACGTCTATTATTTCACCGGTGTGATTATCATCCAATAAACAGAGAGCAGCGGGCGGTGAAACCAATGTGCCAACACATCAGGATGAGTGAAGTGATGCGATCGCTGGAATATTAAAACATCTTCAATTATACTGACAGCTGAGATGAAGATGAAGCGTCGGGAACAAAAGCAATGGCCGAGAAAATGATTCATTAAGTCGAGAGAGCTCAGGTGAATAGAAATATCCGTCTGTGTTACGGTTTGGCAAACAAGGTGAGGGACCCGAGTGCAGACAACACACAGGAAGCAGGACGGGGGAACAAAAGCTGACAGATTCAGAAAACAGAAGAATCCAGGTAAATCGAAAAAGACAAAGTAGCAACAAAAGTGCAAATCCATGAAAACACAAGGAACAAAAAACAGACACACACACTGAGGATGAGCTGCAGGTGGAGTGAGTCAGGTGAGGGGAAGGGACGTAAAAACACTGGAAGGAGGAAAAACAACAACAAAAATCTGTCAATCTAATGAAGATCACAAACGTCCAAGTGAAGGAGTGTTTGTTTTCTTACAGCTTATGTCCGAGCTCGTCCTCTCCGCCCGGTTGTGTTTGTTGACAGACTGGATCCTCTTTAAAGATCCCGGCAGCGCCACCTTGAATCATCAAGACAACAGGATTCATTCAGAGTCTGCGATCCCGGGACGAAGACGGAGGTGAAGGCTGAATTAAGACAACATGCAAAGAATCGTGACCGACCTCCATCTCTTCGTCCTCCGTCATCAGGCAGCTCTTCAGCTTCTCAGGGTTATGAAACTTTTCCAGCAGGTCCAGGGTCAGTTCCTGGTTCAGACACTGCTGGGTCAAAAACATGTGCTGCACAGAGGAAGAGAGGAGACACAGGAAGCAAAGGATGGAGAGAGAGAGAGAGAGAGAGACAATCAGTACAGATTAGTCCGGTCCAAAATAAAGACAGAGCTGAACCGGCCGGACAGAAACCAGATGAGACTGTGCTGACAGTCAGTCTGAGGTTTTATTATACAGGAAGACTGAGCTGTGGTCAGATGTTGTCTTAAACCTGCAATAACTGGTTTTTTGGCGACTTGGGGGCAACAGAAACAGAAACAAAGCTCTGATGTGTGAGCAGTTCTGACCGAGAGCATCTTGGAGGCGCTGGGTCTCTTCTTCGGGTTCCTCACCAACATGGCCTTTACAAAGTTATAAAACATGGAGGACCTGCAGACAGGAAGCAGCGTATTAAAACACAGAGCTGAAGAAGATAAAAGCATAAAGCACTAAACACACATAATGAATGATTGTATTTAGATCTCACAGTTAAACAACAGGGAGAATATTTCTCCTCTCTTCTCCACACATAGATAATTGATAAATGTAAACATATACAAAGAAAACTAGTTTGTGTAGTGTATAATTGTGTTGTCATGAGGTTTGTTATTCACCATTTCGACTTGTCCTTCAGTTTGGGGGGCTGGTAGCCGCTCTTGGACATGAGAAACAAAACCCTGCAGGAAACAACGCAGCAGATCACAGTCGGCCTGATCTGTCGCACACCAGATTCACTTTGTAGGCTGAACTATAACCGCAGTGTGTGTTGCGCTGTGTTCAGCAGAATAAGGAGGGTATGTGTGTGTGTGCGTGTGTGTGTGTGTGTGTGTGTGTACATAGGAAACCAGTAATTACATGCATGACCATACAGACAGTTTGCTGCAGACGTGGGTGGTGGAAATGAGGCCTGTTGTTGTTTGGGTGGGAGTTTGTGTGTCGAGACAAATATCAGATGACTTCACATAGATTCTGCTCCATAAATACATCTGTGCTCATGTATTTATCTGTGTGTGTGTGTGTGTGTGTGTGTGTGTGTGTGTGTGTGTGTGTGTGTGCAGTACACACTGAGGTATGTGTGTTTCACTGTGTATTTACCGCAGAGGGTGGACATCGAACAGCGGTGGCTGCAGCTCTGCCAGCTCGATGGCCGTGATGCCCACAGACCAGATGTCACAGAGTTCATTGTAGCCGCCTTTAATCTCCACGGCTGCCACCTCTGGTGCCATCCTGAGGACAGGAGGGGAACAACAAGAGAGCTTAACGTCACAGATACTGCAGCATGGAGAACCAGTCAGAGCTGCTGGAAAGAGAAATACTCTCATCGGATGAGTCGAAGCATAAAACATCAGATTCTCGAGTCTCGTCAGAGAAAAACAGAAACATAAAGAAAAGGAATATTATCATGAAATCTAATTTAAATCAAACCAAATACTTCTTGATGCTCACATGTAACTACAGTAAACGTCTTTACTTGTCGTATGACGAACAATTACAGTGGACAAGTCTTGTTCTCAGGCTCAACAACAACCACAAAAACGTATTTATGAAAAAATATTACACACAATCACGAAAAAGAAAAAAAGGAATCAGAGACACATAAGAGATCATCAGAGATATAAACAGGTTAACGTTAAATTAAAGGAGTGTAAAGGTCAAGTGACAAAGTTTATAATAAACGTAAACATCTGTGTTTCAATCTCACCAATATGGCGTCCCGATGAAGGACATCCGCCGAGCCAGCGTGGCCGTGATCTGAGCTGAGATCCCAAAATCAGCTGCAGGACAGAGGAACAAAAATATATGAAAGATGTCTGAACTGAACAGAACTAACATGAGTGACACAGTTTTCAAATCCTTGAATACAAATTAAAACAGTTTTTCCTGCTGCAAAACCAACAGGCACGTCTCCAGAGCAGAAACCCACTTTGTGTCCCTTCAGTGTTACTCAGCTTTAAATCGTGCGTTCCCCTGATCAGACTTTTGCTTTTGAATGAAAGAATATTCTGCAGCTGATTAGTAAGAACTGGATTCAGACACGTTGAGTTAACGTACAAAACAAGCAGACAAGCAGCGAGTGACTCATGTTAACCACAATGTGCAGCGCAGAGCAAACATCCACCTACCCAGCTTGACCTCGCCCTGGTCGTTGAGGAGGATGTTGGCACCCTGGAGGCAAAAAGAGGGCGAGACAAACATCAACACAGACACGACCACGGAGACGTCTCATGATCCTTTACCCACTCGGTGATCTTTGACTGAACCCACGCAGGATGGAAAGCAAACACACTCTAAAAGTCTCATTTGAGGTTCATTATAAATCCCTGTTGTGTTTCCTCATGCTCACCTTTATATCTCTATGGATTTTCTTCTGTGCATGCAGGTAGTCCAGGCCCTGTTCACACACACACACACACACACAGTGAAGATCATAAAACTGACTGTTTTTCTTTGCATCTAAACCTTCTTCAGCCATCAACACGGGGAACAACATATCTTGTGATGTGGGTGTTTGTCCTCTGATCATCGTTACGTCGGCAGCAGCGTGTTTTCAGATGATCAATAACGAAACTTCAGTTACAAACGTGTTGGTCGTCAGTAAGTGATCGTACCTGGAGCATCTCCCTGCAGGTGTAGGCGATCTGCGGCTCGGACAGAGGTCCAGTCACTGTGGAGCACACGTCACTGTTATTACAACAGCATTTAGAAACTAAACGTGTAATAAAGAGAACGACAGTAACGAGCTTCAAACAGTCCAGTCTGGCTGATGGATGATTGCAGGTTTTTACAACCTCAGTCCAACTTTTCTTAATTTGAATATGAAAACGTTTGACTGACCAACTTTAATGGAGAGACTCAATAACTCCAGGTCCATAAACAACTCGAGGTCCATAAATAACTAAATGATTTAAACCGCTATCATAATTATAACAAACTCGTCTGTGGCTGCGGTTCCCTTAAACAAACTGTCCGTCAGTCTCTACACTGACAGAAGAGACTGAAATATCTGATCTATTTATTAACGTAAAGGAAAACATTGATGACATTGATCTCTTTTCTCTGCAGGACACAGATCCAAAGATCCAAAATGCTAACAAGTTACTGATTGTTTTATCTGGTTTCTTTTAAAATAGATGTATTTAAAAATGCAGGATGTAATCTGCAGAGTAACTAGCAACTTAAGTTATCAACTGCACAGTGGAGTGGCAGAAAATGGAAATACTCTGTAAAGTACAAGTTCCTCAAAATATTGGTCAACTTTTTTTGGTCTTGATTCGTAAAAACATCAAATCTCAGCGTGGCAAAATAAATACTGGCTCTCTGGTTTTGATCGAAGTGATTATAACTCTCTGTAGATACATTGTGGTCAGTTTTAGAGGGTCAATCAGGTCATAAAAATATGACGTAATGCCACTTTAATCCTTTATCGAGTGCTTAAATGAATTTTCCTCACGGTCGGTTTCCATACGAACACTGACTCACCGTGGTAGATGTCCTGGAGGGATCCTCCTCCACAGAACTCCATACAGATCCACAGTTTATTAGCTCTGCAGATGGAGGAGGAAACCTGTAAGTTAACGACCGTTTCTGTGATTAATAACAGAGAGAGAGAGACGGACAGCTCACCGTATGTAGCTGCCATAATACGCCACGATGTTGGGATGTTTGCAGCTCTTCACTATGACGATTTCCTGCTGGATGATGGAAAAATCGTCCTCTGCGGAGACAAAGGGACACAAAACACATGTGTTAATAATATCACATCAGGAGTAGGTATTGGATATTTGACATGCACAGATCCACAAGCAGTAGGAGGTAAAATGTCATCCTGTCCATCATCAAACTGATCCATCACTTCCACCTGTGGGATGTCCTCCACCGTAAACATCTGTCAGCATGTTTTTATGCCACATTGCAATTCACAATTTACATCTTGACATTTCAAAATCCCCTCAAAAGCCTTTAAAGCCAGAAAAAGCGAATGAATCATCATGATATTACGATATAATATTGATATATTTCTCAGTGGACAGTGTGAAGGCACAAGAACATGAACTGCTGGTTTATTCCTCCTTAACCAACTCTGAGGTTGTTGTTGTAAAACTCTGACGCATCTGAGCTCTTTGAATCGTCCTTGTGATGTGTTGTTTGTCTCCACACTTTGGTAGTGACGCGTCTGCAGGAGGGTCAGTGTGGTTTGTAAGGTTAAAATAAAGGCTTGAGCGAAGTTTCCATCACTGACGCCTCAGTTCACAGCAGGAGAACAGAGTCGGGCTGCTGCAGCAGAAACATTTCACTTCCATTCAGAGCAGATTTAATAATCTGCTGAAACACTGAAGGAGTCAGTGGGGTCTCTTACTAATTACAGAGGCTGGTTACACGAACATGATCAGTGTAATCAAAGCGTTGGAGGGGTAATTGAATGCAGTTGCAGCCTCTTTTCTTTGTTTATCGCTGGAGTCTGATGGTTTGAATTGTTTGATTTATGTCACTGGGGGAAATAATGAGTCTCTCTCTTTCTGTCTCAGTGTGCGTGGACTCAGCTCTGCCCTCCAGCACCGAGTGCACTGTGGTGTTCTGTTAAAAGCTCCCATAATGGAATCATAATGAGTTTGGGAGGGAGTAATTGTGTTGCATTAAAACACATTTGGGGAAGCTGGGACTGCAGTAATGTTCATTACGTTTGTCTAGAGGCAGAGAGAGGTTCAGGTGAATCTGTAGTCAGAGGCCAGACGTGTCATAGCACATTTTAGTGTCTTACATTGCAGTAAATGTTGTAAAATAAACATTAAACTCCCACCTGGTTCCATCTTGATGACCTTGATAGCTGCCAGCTCTCCATTCTGCTTGTTACGTGCCTGAAAACACAAAAACACACATACAGGATCATTATTTTCAACCCTGTAACCGTCACAGGACGTTGTAAACGTGTTATAGTTGCGTCTTCTTGTGTGCCGGCAGGGCGTCATTTGCATGTTTGCTGTCCAGATCAGTGGAGTGTAAAAAAAAACCCAGCTCACTCTGTGACATTTAAGATCCAGAAATACATCCACGCACACAGTGACCTTTAGAGGTGTGATACCATGTGAGGAAAGCATCACTTCTCTTTGCTTTTTCGCACAATTTGCAACCAGAACTTCCTTCATGCATGACTATTTATTAAACTGGTCCAGGTTAATTTTATCTGAAAGCGCTGACAGGAAACTACCGGCTTGCACCCAAAAGTGTCCTGCAAAGCAACCAAACACAAAGTTCATCCAGTCTGAGTGACAGACGCTTCTCCATCTCCATCGCAAACATAAAAAGCTGCAGACAAAAACACATCTTCTGGTTTCCCTGCCCACTTCATCCAATCAGGACAGAGAACCAGATAAAGAGGCGGTTCTGTTTGTCCCGTCTGAGAAGCGACAACAATTCTTACAGCAGCTTTAAAGTTCCAGTTGTAAAGACGACGGTGATGTTTGAAGCTCAGTAACACAGAAGGTGTTTCACCTTTCAGACTGATACCATAACATCCTAATTTATAATAAGACAAACATTTCTAAATACCAATATCAAGTTAATGTTGTATTAGAAAACAGTTTTTTTTTAAAGTAGCCTTTGGTGATTTTGGTGACATTATAAGTGAAGTTATTGAATATTTCTCTCAATAGAAATTCCCCAAAATTATGGCAAAGCACATTTTTTTTAAAACGAACAGTTGTAGAATTACCAGCAGGAGGCCGTTGATGTGTGGAGTGATTTTGGTGACACTACACTGAATAAAAGTGAAGTTATTGAATATTTTTTGTAGTATCTCTTTTCGGTGTTGCACTTTGTTAAGAGATGTTAATCTCCAGCCGGAGGAGCTCGTTCTGATGAAAATACGGTTGTAGCTCGTTGTCTACGGTAGGAAAGAGTCGTCGTTTGTGTTTTAACAATGTTTCGCTTATGAGTTATTGATCTGGGAAGTTAGAATCTGTGAATATATTTCCAACAAATTAAATCGTACCACATAAGTCTGTTACGTATCACATCAAAACCGGCTGCGCTCGCTTGTTCAGCTGAGCTGTAAGTGTCGTTCTTCCGTTTTGAGATTCTGCTGCTGCAAATCAAGAACTCACTGAAGTTCTATTCAAGGCGAGCCCGCCACGCTGCACTGGCGCTTTTTACACAGAACTTGGACCGGGCCAGAGGCACAAAGGCCGCTGTGGCCAACGTGTGGGGCAGCGGCGGCCGTGGTGAAACTCCCAGCCTGGTCCATAACGTTGCTAACACATTGCTTTTTTCTTTTTTAACTTGAGTTTAACTTATCTATTCACGTCACAAAATGTTCAGTGGAAAAACAACTTTATCAAGACTCATTTAGTTCGATTACGGCAGCAGAAGAGTCGCTGTTACGCTGACGATGACCACATGTTGTTCTGGAAACACTGGAATATGTCATTCTGGGAGTCGCCACCGATTAAACATGCAGAGTCATTTTATTATGAGAATGTTTTGACTCTCAACCAACTTCGAGACAACCTTTTGTGATGCTGATTAATCTGACACATCGTCTGGTAGCTGTCAGACTTTATCAAGAGGAAACCGATGGAGAAAGTGGAGCAAACATCACGGCGCTGAGCGACTAAAGAACGACGCATATTGAGAATAAACTCTTTACGTTGGGTTCAGAGGCTCAACAGTGAGGGGAGACAATGACTTCACACACGTCAGGCCTCCAGTCCACCCACTACACTCGAGAGGAAATACCCATTCACATTCTGCCGCTCCTGAAATAGAACGCAGTCATAAGTGAACTCGGTCAGCGAGAACAGGTAGTACAGTTACAACGGAAACGCCGCCCTCTCAGAGAGGGATTTTCAAAAAGCACACATGACACAACCATGTCAGACGGAGGGTTTTTGTCCGAAGCATCAAAAAAAGAAAGGAGTGCAAATACTTTGAGGTGGAGCTGAAGCAGCAGGACGGGGTCTAGAGCAGGACCAGGACCTGTGTGTCGTAGTGACATTAACACGTCTCTCCCTGACGTCAAGGAAACGTTCTGACAAAACAAGTTTGTCGTCACATATCTCGGGAAATGAAAAGAGCGTCATTTGCGTTTTAAGATCGGAGTGTATCAGGATGCAACTGTGACCAGATGACAAACAAGTTTTCAGAGACACGTCGGCCTCCTCCGCTGTCACAGCACTAGTTTCATTCAGTCGGAAAATTAAAACCCACCAACAAATGATCAACACCATAATGAAAGGTGACGCTTCGCAGATTAACGTTAGCCGCTGTGATCTTCTGAAAGTCTGCCTTTGAGTTCGATGTTGAAATGGCACAGTGGAAAGTCGAGGGGTTGTGGTCGCAGAGGAGGACGGTCGCAAACAACCGTCTCGTGTGTTTATTTATGGATGACATTTTTATTTACAGCAGAAGCTTTCTTTAGGCAACCATGACCAAACCAAAAACTACCTGATCTTAAAATGTTACCCCACCAAAATCACAAGTACACCTCTCACTTTCCTCTGGCGGCGTAAAGTTTGATGTGCCGAGGCCTTCAGACGTCCATCTCTGAGATTTCATCCGCTGTCCAAATATAATGGAGGTGAATTGGTGGATTATCGGTGGAAGGAGATTCTGGGCTGTTGACGTTCAGCTGTGAATATCTCAGCATGTTTCACTGGAGTTAAATATATAAACAGGGCTGGACTGATAATCTAACATTTGACTGGACCCATCGCACTGTGTTTCCTGCATTCTGGTCACATTTTAAGAATCCAATTCACAATATAATCAGGAAAAAAAGCATTTTT
This sequence comes from Diplodus puntazzo, assembly GCA_963678695.2. Lineage (NCBI taxonomy): Eukaryota > Metazoa > Chordata > Actinopteri > Spariformes > Sparidae > Diplodus > Diplodus puntazzo. Next base: position 3,470,225 of record OZ023162.1, on the reverse strand, counting down.
TTGTCAGATAATTTTACTTCTGTGGCGTTTTCAAATCCTGATACGTTGCTCACGATAACGAAGGCGTCGTAACTGAGTGATTCTGTGATAATCGATTCATTGCGTCTGAAAAACATCACGATATTTGTCCCAATGAAGACTAAAAATACCCCCAATGACGAGAAATGAGCTTGAAAATATCCCTCAGCGCTCACAGAAAAAGGTTTTCTGTCTGACGTCATCTGTAAAAAATGTTTCTGAGAAAGTTTAGTCACGTTTATCGTTAGAGAGCAGATCACATCCACCTGTACGGGACAGATCGGCTGTTATAACGCAGCATTTCTCGTTAAAACTGAGGCATAAAGGACTTTGAGACGGCATGAACTTAACTTCTGGTAACAGTCAGTCATCCCCTGTGTGTGTGTGTGTGTGTGTGTGTGTGTGTGTGTGTGTGTGTGTGTGTGTGTGTGTGCACTCACATGTGAAGTACAGCAGTGACAAAACAGAAGCAGAATAATGAAAGCAACAATGACAGTGGAAAACTCCACTGAGTCTAAAGAGTGTGTGTGTGTGTGTGTGTGTGTGTGTGACATCAGAGAGGTCACTGAGAGGAAACACACCTGAGAAGTGATCAGTAAACAGCCAAACACACACACACACACACACACAAACACACACACAGTCTCAAGTGAGTTGGACGTCACAGCAGAAGCCGCCAACCTTCCACAGCAACATTTCCGTCTTTGCGTCTGCGCTGTGATCACCAGCGAGGAGGGTGTTTCCTCTCGCTGACCTCTGCAATCACACACACACACACACACACACACACACACACACACAGGTACAGATGAATCCAGCAGGTGTGATGCCAGCGATGCACCTCGACAGAAGAGAGTGAGTGAAGACACCGTGAAGCCCACTTACTTCCTCTCGCAGTAAACGACTGAGATTTGACCTGCTGATATTGAAGCTCAGAGGGAGAAAGTAGTTAAAGTAAAAAGATATTATGAGATGATATTTCACACAGGAAACTCTGTGAGCAGCAACTTCTATCTATAATCTCCAAAACGAACTCTCATCAGATCCGACCCACATTTAGGTTTTTCTGCTTCTTAACGCGTTGTTAGAAATACGTCTCGCAAAAAAGTCCTTGTTGTTGTCCGTAGAGACGAAGAAGAGAAATAAACTGGATGTTCACTTCATCCCTCGAGCAGCAAATGATTGGATTCAGTGACACGTTTTGCTTCTAAGAGCTTTTTTTATATAGATTTTAAAGACATATCAATAGTAAGAATCAGGTAGTTATGATGACACAGCTTTCAGTCATTCATCAGATATTTAATATCTGTATATTTCCTCGTTAACGGACGTAATAACGCGTCTCACTTGTTCCTGTTTTCATCATCTGTTTATTTGCTTTTGATTACTGTTATGTGGATTCTAATGTGACACATTAAACACAAACATGTGTCAATAATTGAGACGCTTCGACAGGAAGACGGCTGACTCACACCTGAACACAGAACTGGGTGAAGAGTGAAGATCATTGTTTAAGAATTTGCAGAGATGATAACCTGAAAATGTTTGTTATTCTCCTTTTTATGTGTCTCAAACACCCGTTTTCTGTTCTTGTGTATTATAATTACACTTTGAAAAGCTCGAGAGATGAAGAAACACTCTGGATTGTTTTCTAACCAAATGTCAAAGTCGTCATGTCGACAATCTTTGCACACAAACAAAACACGGCTGACTCTTGGTCGCAGTGCTGACCAGCTTTTTTTTTTTTCACTATCTTACGAGATAAAGCAGAGAAAGTTTCGTCCTGATACATTCTGCGTGCTCAGAAACGCAGGACGAGTTATTTCACACACGAAGGACAAAGGCAGCTCATTCTCTTCACACAGAAAGCAACAAATATGAAAATACGATACGAAACACTGAAACACAAACAGGAAGGACAGAAACAGTTTAAAAGTGAAGAGATAAGAGCAAAGGAAGGTTACAGGACGATAACAAGAAGTGCTGAAGGTTTGATAAATAGCCGAAGAGAAGATTATTCTTGGATTTAAAGGAAGTCGGAGAAGACTTTAAATCTTCTGGAAGTTTCAGCACGAGATGATCAAACTCTTCTTCTCTGTGTTCAGGCTGGACTCACAGCGTCGGCATTTTTAGTTCCTGCCACCCACAGTTTAGGTCAAAGTCGTCAATGTCATATTTATCACCAACATTTTTATAATAGGTGTCATATAAAGTTCACATAGTGCTGAGCTTCGCGTCAGGCAGTGAGGAGGACGGTGACCAACACAGAGACAGCTGCTCGACAGCTGCTGCACATCTCAAGGTGTTGACCGCTGGACGTTTGTAACAGGACGTGTTAAAGGTGGCAAAACAGGTATTTTAAGCCTAAACATGATCTTTATCTAACCAAACTGTGAGCACAGCGGCATCAACAGAAAACTGAAAGAAATGTACACGATTAGGATCGATTAGGTCGCAGGATTTATCATCAGGTGGCCGTTCTTTATAAGTATCAGTACTCGGACACTGAAGAACGAGCGGCGACGAAGGCCGACTGTTGTGTTGCCTCACGTGTCCTGCGTCTCGGGCAGAAAGCTGCACTTAAACACACTGCAGAGACGGTCGACGGCGCACTGGGACGACATTTAAGGTTTTAGCTCTGAGATTCCTGACTTCCTGAGCGCCGAGTCTCACTGTTTCCTCATGTGTGTCTGTGTTTCGCTAAAGAGCGTCCAGTTGTTGATGCAGTCATAGATGACGGCGGGGCGACACACACCAGGGACCTCTGGACCTCACACACACACACACACACACACACACACACACACACACACACACACACACACACACACACACACACACACACACACACACACACCAGGGACCTCTGGACCTCACGTGGCAAATAAGCACAACTTCTGAAACACTGGACTTATTCCTTTAAGACGTCTGATTTCATAAAGCATTAAGCACACACACACACACACACACACACACACACACACACACACACACACACACACACACACACACACACACACTAGTTACGGGCTGGTGACTGCGACATGTTTGATGCTCTCTGCACCATAAATGATCTCTCTTCCTCTTTTTGGTGTTAATAATAAATCAAGAACCCAGAAAATTCAAGCGCGTTTCATTGTAAAACACAAGTGTGCTTCCATACACACACACGCACAGACTCACACACAGTCTCACTCACACACACACACACATGCACAGTAAACCACACAGTTTCAGCAGAAACCTGACACAGTTAGGTCGGCGCTGCAGCAGCTCCTGTGTGCAGTCCGCTGCTCACTTCTTCATTTTGCGCCTGAGGTTGCACACACACCAGGTGCAGCCCGCAGCTTCTGAGAGGCTCCAGCTCTGAAACTAAGAGCTGCACCATATCGAACAGCAAAACCCCTGAACTGCACTTCAGTAGCACAAGCCACATCTGATAAGGAGAGTCGGGCTCTGACTGTAAAGGAAGGGAGATCCTGTCAAGTGTGGAAGCAACGCTGCAGTCAGCTCGTTCCAGTCTGAGTCAGTTCTGAGTCCAGAGTAAATCCGGCCCTGATGTTACTCATATCTGCACAGCTGGAGTCCGTTAAACTGTGTGTTTGGCTGTGAGGGAAACATCAGTATGACACGAAAAATGTCTTTGTTACAAGACTTTGTTGAACATGTAGGAAAGGTGAGTGAAGAGTGACGGCGGTGCCACTGATCGCTCAGAGGAAGTGACCTTTTCATGGAAACCAGCGCAGAAGATCGTGTGTGTGTGTGTGTGTGTGTTCTCACACCGAGCTGCATGTTTGTGCTTTTATCGTCTGACGTAGAGAAGCAGCCACATCTGGGTGTGGTCCATCAGGACGCGCCGGGCTCATCCTCTGCGTCACACATCTGACGTTCAGTCGATGTTTTTATCTCAGAAATGTTACGGTGAGGTAAAAGCAGCAGCTTCTGTAGGTCGTGAACTCTCTGATTCATCACAGAAGAAAAGGTGAAGAGATGAAACAAAAACAAAATCCCTAAAATGACTTTGAGACGGTTCATTTGTGTCCAAACAAAACAGAAAGCAAATGGATTTATAAGACGTATGTGACAATAATTAATGTATAAGTGAGCACATTTAGTTGCCGTAACGTTCTCAGAAGTCAGTTTTTTAAAAGACAAAGACGCCACATGTGTGTCTGAAGTTTGTGAAACTGCAGAAGTGCTGCTGAAGAACAGGTAGGAGGTCGTTCAGGGTCGGAGACGTTCCCTGAAAGTAAAGACGGCCTCTTCATCAGCTGACACAGCTCGACTTTTTATCTATTCAGAGAAACACAAACAGCTTCTGGTTTGAAACTCTGTGTGTGCAAAATTCTAATTTGTCTGATATTTTGAATTATGATGAAATACCTGAAAATATAATGTCACTCTCATCAGCCTCACCTGGACTTTGTGTTTACTGTCGGTCAGAAAACATTAGCTCTCCAACACACAACACCCACTAAACATTAGCATCCGAACATGTTGCTATGCTAGTGCTACAGACACAGAGCAGGCAGCATGGCTGTAGGGAACAGTGGGATCTTAGTAAAATAAGAACTTGGGAACATACGGAAAGATTAAGGAACCTTCTGTAAACGTTGGACTGGAGGAACATGCTAATATCACCCAGCAGCAGCGAGCAGATAACAGATCTACGCTACATGTTATCAGTGATGTGTCGACACTTGATGTAATCTGCAAACCACCACCTATATAAACTATGACATCCCATTCATAAGTTGAATCTTAATTACTGTTCTCGATGATTTTGACACTGACAGGATTCATTTCTCTGCATGTTTGTGCTGATTTTGTAAAACGACAACAACAACAACAACGAAATAAACCGTCCTGGCGTCGGGACATAGGGAAGTCTTTCTCTTTGTGAATGTATTCATGTTGTTAATCGCTCGTCTGGACGTGATAAACCGGTTCTGATCAGAACCCGCCACTTGACACACAGAACGGTGCTTTGACGCTGCTGGTTGCTGCTCACCTGCTCTTGGCTGCGTGTTGTTGTCCGACAGGTGAAACCAGCTGCTATTTTCAGCACGATGTCGGACGGTTAAAGAAAGGAAGAAGAAGGGCAGGAATGTAGTCTGGGGACATGCCGCCATGTCACCGAGGATGACTTCTGTTTTTCAGCGTCAAATAAAAACGCAGCCATGAACTACTTGATACTGTCGGTCCAATTTATTCTACTTCTATATTTCTTTCATACACAATCACTTAATTCCCCTTTTAATTCAACTTTTGAACGACTTTGAACAAGAGTTACACGCACGTTGTCTGTCGTGATACCAGGTTCTGTTTGACGTAAGACGCTCTGGATCAATCTGAGCAGATGTAATGAGCCTGTGATGTGGCTGCTGACAGATCTGTGCGTGCTGATCTCATATCGAGTCAAGCAGGAACGACTGAGGCTTGTTTTCTCGTCCTTATCAAAGTGAAGGTCGACACGAAGAACCCGTTTCCACATCAGAGGACGACGAGTACTACACAAATCTGACTCATCCAGAGCTGTCGCCACATCCTTCACTGTGACCGTCTTGATGTTGGTGTTCGCTCTTCTTTTACTCTTATCTCCTTCTAACCGAGGTGTTTTAATATTGTGGCTTTATTTTGATCCCTCCGCCCCTCCATCCATCCGACCGCCGGGAAAAAAAAACCACCTCCTGCTGCTGCAACATCGGAAGCTGACATGTTGGTTTCTCTATCACGATCATCATCACACACACACACACGCACAGATAAACACATGCACACACACACGCACACACACACACACATGCACACACACACACACACTCACACAAATATAAGGCCTACTTTCTCACTGCTGAAGATTGTGCAAAAGTGCTGCATTTGCAGGCTGACCTCCGTTTTACAGTGAGTGCAGCAACACGTGTGTGTGTGTGTGTGTGTGTGTGTGTGTGTGTGATTACATCTGTGTGTGGGTGTATGTGTGTGTGTGTGTGTGTCCATTTGTGAAGGAAGGACATCTATGCAAATCTCCCTCCGTGTTAAACAGAACCGCAGGGTCGACTGACCTGTTTAGAGGAAGTGTGCTCGCTCCACAGCGAGCTCGTTTGCATCAGTTACACTTCACTGTTTTCAGGACAGTTGGAGCAGATCAGAGATCAGCTCGACTACACGACACAACAGCTCCACTCTGTGAAGCCTGATGTTACAAAAAGGCTGTCAAAATCCACAGATGTGGAGCAGCTCTGCAGTAAAAACACAATGTAATGTTCTGCTCTTGAAATCAGGCTCAACCCATTTTAACAAATTTATAGCGTCTGTAGATTTTTTAGCACCGAAGCGAAGAACCTTCTAAAGAAGAAACCACGTTGAATAACATAAGATTATCATGAATACCAGACACCTGATCCAAAGTGTTAGCAGGCCCGGAGAGACATGCTAGTGTGTTAGCATATTAGCATTGTATCATTATTCGACGACTATAAGACTCAGTAGCCCTTTTTAGATAGAAAAGGCGGCACATTTGCTCCAAGGTAAGGGCGGCAATGTGCCGGCCTGTCTTTCTAAAACCGAGGCGTAATATTCCTCCTTTTCTAAAAGCCGCCTCTGAGGTAGGCGTAAACATGTGACATGACGTGAAGCTCGAAGTTGGGCTGTGAGCAGTGACAACGAATTTGTCTTCAAAATAAGAGCTCTACATTGCACCCCACTGGAGTTTAGAACTGGGTTCTTAGCGGGGGGCTTTTAATTTGAAAGTAGCGACCGTTCCTAGCTTGCGCTACAACAACAAGCTAACACAACTAAACATCTCATGCAGAGGCCAGCACATTTCCGCCTCGGTTTTAGATAGCAGTCGAGGCAGAAATAAGTGTACCCTCCGAGGCGGAAAATCGGCGGACCAGAACAGACCCCCAATTTGCCGGCCTCTGTCTGAAACCGCGGACCGAGCCGCAAATTGGCAGCTTGGTGCTCTGTCTAAAAACGGCTAGTGACTCTAAAGCTGACGGGAATTCAAGCATTTTGGGGTATTTTATCACAAAATGGAGCACATCTAGTGGTGAGGTTGCATATTGCGACCAACTGAACATCCCTCCTTTACGGTGGCTAAAGTCCCTCTGTGGTTTGTCTGTTGTGGGCTAGAAACATGTCAGACTCCTGGGAGGAGGATCTGCTCCACCTGTTGGTATAAAAGGCTCGTTCTAACATTATGCACTAATAAACATGTAAGTATGAGTATTATATTCATTTGCTGCCAACAGATCCTGTGAAATCCTACAGACTGGACCTTTAATCCAATTCTTTTTTTAGTCAAAGTTGTGAAGTGTGATGGTTTTGAGTAACAGCTGACATCAAACCACAAAGACGATCAGATAGTAGCAGCTCATCACACGAGGATTCGCCTCGCGTAGCGTTAATGTCAGATGCTCGTCTAACATCGGCTCCTCGAGCACCATCAAAGTGTTTCTGCTCAATAAAATGTGAAGTTCGAGGAAGATGAAGGTGTGTCGAGCGCTTTGTCCGCCCACAGTCTGTCACAGTCTCTCACCTCTTGTATTGGCACCGAGCCGGTCCGCCATGTTTCCTAAGACGACCTGCTAAGGATCTTTACTTTCACTTTATGAAATGGGAAGCGCCGGAGGAGTCGGCTCGGCTCGGCCGCCTCGTCAAAAAGAGGGAAACAGTCGACTCTGAGGAATTTTCACAACTTACTTCACTTTTCCACACATCGTTGTTTCAGGTGTGACTGGTTCTGTGGAAAGTACCGGACAATCCTAAGAATGCTGTCCACCTACACCGGGGGCCACATGTTCCCTCCACCGTGCTCTGAGCATGAACGCACTGCTCACTCGCTAACTGCTGCTCACATCAGCTCAGACCATCACTTCACTTCTGACACTTCTGACACATGAAGCGGATCAGAGTCGTGTGTGTGGAGACGTCTCGGCCGGGTCAGAGATGTAAAACGTTTCAGACACAGCGTTCCTTCTTTGCCATGCTCGCTTTACGCTCTTTATTTACCGTAATCAACTTCATGACCGCCTCACTGCTGAGGTTCTGATCATCTTTTAGCTTCACTTCTGTCCACTGTGGTTTCTTTGGGTGCTGCAACACGTTTGTCAAATAATTTGAGTGTTTTGCGCGCTGCAGTTTGGTTGAGACACCGCTGTTTGTTCGACACATCAGACACAGTGAGTTTATGATGATACGCAGAGTTATTAAAAGATTTTACATGTTCCTCACTGAGTCTCTCTGTCAGAAGGAACAGTTGAGACGTCGGCTGTCGTCAGTGAGGTTTCAGAGTTACACGTGAGTACGTCGAGTTGTGTCGTCGTTCTGAGCTCCACGAATAAAAACCCGCTCTCTTCTGTTGTGTCGGGCAGCGAAAGGCAACAAGTTTCAGAGGCAGAACCTCAAAACCTCAGAATATTAAACCAGGGTGATGTGAACGATAGAGCCGACGCTGACAGTCTGCACCTGTGTGATCATTCATTCATCTGATTATAGATATTGTTTTTGTGGGTAATCGTGTTGCTGTAAGTGCTGTCGGGACATTTTAGTAGACGGTGACTTCTTTTACATAATTCAGACGCTCGACACGTGACTTGTTCACCTTTCAGCACACTTACAGATCAACAGCTGCAGTGAAGACGCTGTATGGATCCATTTTATGTTTCTTGTGGTCGCTTTTGTTTGACGTTTTAAATCAAGTCATCTGCTCCTGAAAAGTTTTGTGGGCGACGAAACTTCACCTGACTTTCCATCAACATGGAGGTGAGGAGACGATGACTGAATTCTCTCTTTTTTGGGGGGTGAACTGCTCCTTTAATCTGTATAGTCTCATCCAGCTGTGGACAAACACGTTAACACAGAGAAGTATTTGTGTGTCTGCGTAGAAAATAACCTCAGACCACACTGACCCGCCATCATTCATCCTGCAGACATCGAGGTGTTGTTCATTTTAAACGTTTATAACCTGATCAGACTCAGAAATCAGAAATAAAAGTCTATCAGAACCCAAACTGTGATAAACAGGACTGAACATTAACCAGAATAAAAGAGTGAAATCACATGAAGAGGATCCGGTCGGAGTCAAAGGTCAGATCACATCTGAACACACTGGACTGAAGCTGGATCATTTCAGAACCTCTTAAATCTCGTGTTGAAGAAGCTTTCTCCTCAGCACTCTGAGGTAATCAGATTACACTGCAGAGTTTGGATCGACTTCTCTCTCAGGTGGAGTAAACTTCTCAAAAAAAAAGAAGCTATTTACGAGAATACTTTCACTTCTTGTGAAACCACTTCCTCCAGCAGGCTGAAGGCTGCACTGAAGCTGTGACTGCAATCAACCAGTGAAACTAAAATCAATCACACCTTTATTTCCTTCCTAACTCAGCGAGACATTCCCAGTGAGCGCGACGCCATTTATTCACCAGCTCAAAGAGAACGATAGATTCAGCATCGTGTTTAATGTGACGGGACGCAGGCGAAGCAGCAGAAGTTCGACACGCTTCACTTGAGATGCTCGCAGCCAAAATCCCCCTCAAACTGCTGAGTTCAGGCTGTTTACCGCCTTAAAAAATGGATTTTATCTTCTATTTCAAAGACTCTTCAAATGTCCAAAGACAAATAATGATTTTAAGTGAGTCACAAACTCAAATCACGTGAAGTTAAGCCGTGTTAGCGACACTGAGCAGCTCTGAGATCAGTTCTGAGGCTCTGACCTTATAGACTTCTCCGTACGTTCCTCCTCCGACTCTCAGCAAGATCTCGAAGTCATCCTGAGGGTTCCTGGTGGAGATATCCAGAGCCGCCCTGTGCTGGAAATCCATGTTGTCGCTAATATCCCTCCTCAGTCATGTCACACACACACACTCACACACACACACACTCGCGCACATCTACATCTACGAGCTACAAAACTGATCAACTCTCAGCAAAAGTGAGCAGCTCAGAAAACACACTCGCTTTGTCTCTCTGACTCGTGTCGTTCAGCTGCTGCCTCCCTCCCTCCCTCCCTCCCTCCCCCTCTCTCTCTCTCTCTCTCTCTCTATCAATCTATCTCTCTACACACACACACACACACACACACAGACACACACACACACACACACACCTTCCTGTTTCTGTTTCTCAGCCTGCCATCGATCCTCCCTCCCTCTCTCACACCTTCCTCTCTTGCATTTTTTTTTTCTCAGCTCATTTGTTTAATCCAGTGCTGTTTCCTGTCGGGTGTGTGTGTGTGTGTGTGTGTGTGTGTGTGTGTGTGTGTGTGTGAGACACACCGAGGGGTTTTCTTTTATGCTAATGTGTCACAGAATTGTGTGTCTTCGTGTGTGTGTGTGTGTGTTGAGCACATGCTTTGGGACACATGGGTTGACATGTGAGGCTCGTAGCTGGTTCATGACAGTTGTGCTGTTTGGGGTTTTTAAGCGTAAGTTTCAGTCTCAGCCTCACACCCACTGCTATGAGCCTGTTTCTGTGTGTGTGTGCGTGTGTGTGTGTGTGTGTGTGTGTGTGTGTGTGTGTGTTGCAGCTCTGCAGCAACACTCACTCGTGCTTGGAGCTCCCTGTCAGCTTCCTGTTCAGAAGCATTAGTGTGCTGATAAAGACGGGGCACCTTTGCTTCCTGTCAGCAGGTTCATATCTGCGTACCTGCTCTGAAAACTCTTACTGTTAAATCTCAGTTATTTCTTTAACTACAGGTCAAAAAATGTTCATTCAATTCTTGATTTTCATCTCATATGTCCGGCCAGAGGTTAAGAGACACTGTAAATCCAAATATTTAGAGAGGAGTATAAAAAAACTTGCAAACTGTGATTCAGGTTTGATGCAAATTTTGAAAAGGAAATAGAGTAAAGATGGAATTATAAGAGCTGCTACAGATTCTGAGTCTGCAGCTCGACCAACCGCATCACAAGTGAGGACTAGAATTATGAGTGAAACGCTTCAGACATGCAGCAGCTGTGAAATCATCGAGTTATAACAGTGTTGAATGTTTCCCCTGGCAGACGTTTGTGGTGGGACAGACGTGTGTGTGGCCGTCCAATCACAGCTCAGCTGCAGGTGAGCGTGGATCGAACGGTGGACGGGGTCAACGTGATATCACCTAACTCCTGGCTACACTAGAGTAGGCTGAGAGGTGGAGCTGAGAGGTGGAGCTGAGAGGTGGAGCTGAGGTGAGTCTAAATCAGGGGTCACCAACCTTTTTGAAACTGAGAGCTACTTCATGGGCACTGAGTCATACGAAGGGCTGCCAGTTTGATTCACTCTCCTGAAATAACACATTTGCTCAGTTTGCCTTTAGTTATATATGATTATTAATGATTGATACTCATCGATGTGAAGACACTGATCACGTTAATGATTTCTCACAATAAATATCAACAATGACTTAACAAGGTGGGAAACAGATAATATCAATATTCAATTTTCATTTTTAGACCAGGCCTGAGGGGACTCATGGGGGCTACCTGGTGCCCGCGGGCACCGTGTTGGTGACCCCTGGACAAGTCCACCAAGCTAATGCTAACAAGCTAGCTAATGCTAACAAGCTATCTGTGTCGACAGGTAAAGGCAGCAACACACCGGCCCAACCGTTGGACGTCTGAAGCGTTTGGAGAGACTCGGACGAGGTCGGGAACATTTCTGTTCGGTGTGTTCTGCTGCGTCTGAAGCTTTCGGAGCCATTCGGACGTTGTCTGCTCCGATTGAACATGCGAAGTCTCAGGAGGAGGGCTGTCGGACGTCTGAGCCATTGGATTCTCTGATTGGCGGTGTGCTAGCGATTCAGCGCTGTGTGTGGGAGGGCGGAATACTGTGTGCGCTTTGTTTTTCTGTGGACTGCGTTCCGTCATTCCCCGTTTTCATGCTTTGCAGTTCTGTCACGTGACTGGCTGTTGTCCGTTCAGGACGAATGAATCTGTGTTCGTTTGGTAATGCCTCGCTGCATGTTTAGTGTGCAGCTGTTTTTATCTGAAATAGTTAAGTTTCATTTTGATCGAAAGTAAAGAGAGTTGCGTGCGTAAGCCTCTCGTTTACAACTCACAACACAAGCGCCAGCCGCTTATTGCATCTCGCGCAAGCACAGAACGTACACGCTGCTGTGGAGTACGCAGCACGTCGAAGCGGTGTGTTTCAGTGCAACTTTTGTGCCGAATGGGTCAGACGAGAGGCAGCAGAGTGGTCAGGTTGCACATCTGGGCGGTGTGTGAGGGGCTTTTAGCGCCCCTACAGAAAAACCAGCACAGCACTGCTAACATGCTCGCAGTGACGATGCTAGCATGCTAATGCTAAGCAGGTATAATGTGGATGAAGAGCTACATTACCAACAAAGTCAGACAGTTCATGTGAAGGTGGGACAACAGGTGAAGCACATGAATGTCAGTCCATCCACCAGTCGTCAGGACGGTGTCGCTCCGTCGGTCTGAGGGCGGAGTCATGATTCATCCTCTGAGGATCACGACTGTTTGCACTGAGTGTGATGTGAATCAGTCGTGCAGTTGACTTCCTGTATTTGTTTTGTCTGGCTGGATGTTTCTCTTGCAGCAGGTTGCTCTGCAGGATGTTTGCAGATCGAAAAACACACTCACAGCTTCTTTTAACACTTCACTGGTCGTGTTGATGGAGCAGCTGATCTCGGAACAGCCTCTGTGACATGATGAACAATAAGGCAGCTGAGTGTGAGTTATTACTTAAAGGGTTAATGCAGAGAACTTCTGCTTGGCATCTTATCACCACATCGTCTTCAGCCTTTGACATTTATCCTTCCTCTTCCCTCGGCGCTGTCTGAGGGCAGCCGGCCCACACTGTCTGTTCTGGCTCGTGGTTCTGAAACCCACACATGACAGACGACCACAAATAACTGCCTCACTCCCCCCTCGGCCGGGGAGAAAAGACTGATGAGCGCGTTGATGACGATTTGGCACAAACCGTCTTTTATAAAGTGTGAAACGCTCGTATGGAGATTGAGCGTCAGCTGCTTGTTCCGCTGACCTCAGACCTGCAGCTCAGGTGTTCTGTCTGCAGGTGTGACTGTGACGGACGGTGACCAACATGTTGGTGTCGGACTCTGAGCCGCAGCATCACAGCGACTGAACACAAGCCTCAAAATACTTTGAATCACCGCAGAAGAAGCTGTAAAATGTCAATATTTCCTTTTTTTAACATCAGTTCAGTCGAGTGATGCTCCGTTTCCACGTCACTGATGTGAGCGCGGAGTCAGCAGGAAGTCGGCTGACTCAGACAGAAGAAGGTTCAAACACGCACGCCACCGAACATCTTCCATAGAAAATGAGGGCGCCATTTTGGAGCCAGTATTGTTTAAATATACTTATGTACACTGGCTCCTGCCTAATGCATGCTGGGAGAGCCCTCCATGTTATATAAGATTATGTAAAGTCGTCTCATATTATGTGATACTGGAACTACCGTTTGTTTTCATGATTGATTAGTTCATATTTTTGGGGGGTCCCAAAATCCCAAGATGACTTATGTTGTCCAATCAGCTGTCAAATACCCAATTTATATATATATCTATGAAAAACAGCAAATATTCATGTTTGAGAAGTTAGACCCGGTTAAGTTTTTATGTTTTTACTTAAATACATTTCTTGATTGTTGATCAAGATTAATTTGTTATCATTCAACCAAACGACAGTGTTGTAAAAAGCACTCAAATACATATTTGAGTGAAAGTGAAGATATTGTGTGAAAAGTTATAATCCCATGTACAGAGGCTTTGTCCCCTCTGTGGGTTCGAGTCCCGGCCTGGGGACTCCTCCTCTCCCTCATCCTGTTTCCTATCTATCTCCAGCTGTTCTATCAATAAAATATATCAACTTAAAATTTCCCAAACGAATACGACTTGAGGAAAAAGTCTTAGAGTGATGAAGGAACTTTATCGTGATGAGGTCGTGTTAATGTTTCGCTCTGTTGATCTGTATTAAGATCTGTCGCATCATGTTGAGCTACTTTACATTACATTATGTTACATTGCATTAATTACATAAATTTAGGTTTTCATTGCATAATAGTTTGAGGTTCAGAGGTTCTGGAATAAAACCCTGATGGTTGATCTGCAGCTGGTCCTGACCTCCGACCTAATGCCATGACATTATGTTGACTCAAAGCACCAGGTGGAAGGTGATATATGTTTTATTAATGTGGTTACACAGACCAGCGTGTGTGTGTGTGTGTGTGTGTGTGTGTGTGTGTGTGTGTGTGTTTGCGGTTGGTGGATGACTAAAAACACGTCTGGGTTCACGGAGTTCACCTGACAGCATGTCAGCATGCACAAAGGTTATAAACCTGATAGAGTTTAATATTAAACAATAACACATGAATGCAAACTCACATAAACTGTTAAATTATTATAATACAACCAAATGTTATACTGACAACATCTCTAAAGCAAAGATATGGAAATATCTTACAACGTAAATGATCTCACTTAGTTGCCGGACAAACTGATCTGAGAACAGCAGCCTCAGAACAGCTGGACACATGTTCTGTTTAATGTACCTGTATCACTGTCATGGACTCATACTGACAGCTTTAGCTTGCCTGTCTACACCTGGAGAGATGTGGAGGCTTGCTAGCGATGCTAATGTTGCTACTGTATCGGGAGACCGATGCTAATGAAGTGGAGTTCACTGCCCTCCAGTGGTGACTGCGAGGAACTGCAACACATACAACGTATTAGCACGTTTGAAAATACAGTGACCAAAATGACACAATAGGAGAGTTTAGAGTTATCATTTAACAATTAATGTGTATATAAGTAGTCAGAATTTATATTCAGACAGGAAGTAAGCAACCAAAGTAGTCTGTTAATGCTAAGTAACGATTAAGTGAGAATGATCCTGTATGTAAATACACTTTAATACTTTGGAAGTTTGGAAGAAAGAAAAAAAAAGAAGAAAAAAAGTTGTTTGGTTGTTTGTTTTAATTTGATAGTTGTGACCGGAAGTACATGTTTAGACGCCATCTTTATTTATTTAACACGCTGCAGTTCCGCACTGTGGCCACAGGGAGGCAGTACAGCTCCTATTTAACACGTCAGGAAGACGTCAGTTCACTATAAACGTGTGATTGGTGCGTGTCGCCCTCTCGTGCTCACAATGTAGAACGACTTCGATTTGATAGCATACTATTACTTCCGGTAAACACTTTCAAAATAAACCGACACCATCGGGAAAAGGAAGTAATAAAGGCAACAATCGTGAAAGTGTTGATTATTACGAAGTGTTATTAGATCGCTACGTGACCGAGGAGGACATTTGGCCTTCTACATTAGCACTTATTTACGTTTTTTGCCGTAAAACAACATAGCATGGAGCTAAATATCAGTTGGTCCGTCGGTTTTCTGTGTCCGTATACCTTCCGGTCGGCGTGTGCGTCGCTCTTTCCGCTCCGGCCCTTTTCTCCCTCCGCCCCGGTGCTCCTCTCCTCGGCGGCCCACGTGCGGATTTAATTCGGTTTTTCACCTCAAAAGATTCCCTCAGAGTTTGGACCAAATGTCGTCGTCTATCGAGCAGATGAGGGCGAACGTGGGGAAGCTCCTGCGAGGAATCGACAGGTTCGGATGACGCTTTTAACGAACTGATGAGCTAGCGGTAGCTTAGCCTGTTTGCTAATGTTTTAAGCTAAGCTAGCGTTTGCTGAGTTCACTTAGTGGCGGTTAGCTTGTTCACAGAGGCTTTCTGTGGGATTTAACAAGTGTTGTCTCTTCGTATCCGATCTGTTGTCATTGTGAGTAATTTGTTAACTATCATGACGTAAATAAAAATCCAAATTAAACTCCTGACAGATGTTCAGAGCAGCTAGCGTTAGCTCGGACTGCTCGAGTTAGCTGTGTTTCTCCTTTCAGGATCACAGAATGAGAATTTAAAGCTGCTGTGCTATAAAAACACCAACCTAAAAAAGATTATATGGTCTGATGTTTAATTAAATGTATGAATAAACTCAGTAAAATGTTGTGTTGTGATCTGTTGAATGACAAAAGCTCGAACACGTCAGTCCTGCTTATGTATATCTATAAAATAACAAAAGAAAATATTAGTTTCTCAGGAATCAGCTCCATCACCTGTCCTTTATGAGCCAGTGTTTATTTACTGAGCAGCTTTAAGATCAAGTGTAGTTCAGTGTCAGTT
The DNA here is from genome assembly GCA_963678695.2 of Diplodus puntazzo. Lineage (NCBI taxonomy): Eukaryota > Metazoa > Chordata > Actinopteri > Spariformes > Sparidae > Diplodus > Diplodus puntazzo. Next base: position 3,454,059 of record OZ023162.1, on the reverse strand, counting down.
TCCTGTTCACAGCTGATTTAACACAGATGTTGACAGATGTTACCTGCTCAAGACTAGTGACATGAAGACAGCAGCTCACCTGGTCGACCTGAACAGTGAGACTTCCTTTAATAACGCAGTGATGAAGAGTTCTGTCAGGAGTGCTTTTAATAAGTCTCCATTACTCTGGGAAATGTCTTCAGCAGCAACATAACGTAGTCTTATATTTACTCCTCACTTTTAGCCTGAAATCTTCTGATGTACACATTAGCATCAGTACCTCTCCATGACCCAGACACTCTGTATCCGTCTACACGTGATCCATGAATTGTGATTTCCTGTCTCACAGGTACAACCCAGAAAACCTTGCGACGTTGGAGCGCTACGTGGAGACGCAGGCCAGAGAGAACGCCTACGACCTGGAGGCCAACCTGGCCGTCTTGAAGCTGTGAGTTACCTCTTCTCTGTGCGCACACACAGAACCATCTGGAGGTTCTGCCAACATGGTGCCGGAATCTTCTGTGTGATTTATCTTGTTGGTCTTTTTAACTCACCTGTTTGTTTTAGTGTATTTTACATTTAACGTACATGATCAAATGTCGGTGTCGCCTCAGACCAGGAGGAGAACTCTCTGTGCGTCAGACTGAATCTCTCCGGTCTCTGTAGGTACCAGTTCAACCCGGCCTACTTCCAGACTCAGGTGACGTCACAGATTCTGCTGAAGGCTCTGACCAACCTGCCGCACACAGACTTCACTCTGTGCAAGTGCATGATCGACCAGACTCACGTATCCTTTTGGTGCCGTCACAGTAAACTTGTCCTCTTCGTCGTGGGGTTGTGTGTGTGTGTGTGTGTGTGTGTGTGTGTGTGTGTGTGTGTGTGTGTGTGTGTGTGTGTGTGTGTGTGTGTGTGTGTGGCGGGTGGGTGGGTGGGTGGGGGACGTGGGGTCTTGTCTTTGGGTCGGCCATTTCCTTGATTACAGTGTCGCAGCAAGAGGAGCGCCCCATCAGACAGATCCTGTACCTGGGGAACCTGCTGGAGACCTGCCACTTCCAGAGCTTCTGGGTACGACACACACACGCACACACACACCCACACACACACACACACACACACACACACTGTGTCTGTGTTGTATAAATACGTTATATTGAACGTTCAGTTCTGCAGAAGTCTTCCAGGATTCACATGGATCCATTGAATCCTTGAACGTTTGTGAATTTAAAAAAATGAGGCCATGAAAGTTTATGAAATGAGTTGTGGGTCATTCAGAGTGTTTTTATATATTTTGTAAAATAGATTGTAGTTATTTATTTAAACATCAGTTCTGCTGTCTGTCAGCGCTGGAACACATCGACGCCTCTTTATTGTTATTGTCTGTTTCTCAGTGTGTTTGTTATCCTCACCTGTGTCTCAGTCTTTGTGTTGTTTGAGCTTGAAAAGTCCTTAAATTAGCTTTTTACTGAGACGACTGAAACCTGATCACTGAGAAACGTAACTCGTAGAGAAGTAAACAGCCGAGTTGTGTTTCATCACCGTCCGCTCCGTCAGATGTCTTTTACTGTCTGCTTCTTTTCTAAACGAACGTGTTCATCATCTGATCCTTTCTTCTTCTTCTTCTTCTTCTTCTTCTTCTTCCTTGTCCTCCCGGCAGACGAGTCTGGAGGAGAACAGAGAGCTCATAGACGGCATCTCTGGTTTCGAGGACTCTGTTCGCAAGTGTGAGTATCGTCCTGAGAGCGACGCAGCGAGGTTCTGACAGGAAACACCAACAGACGACCAGTTTAAGATTACAGGAAACAGTAACAGATGCAGACTGATGACACGATGAGTCGGTTTAAACATGATGAACGTTGTTTTGTTTTTGTCCTCCTGCTCTTCAGTCATCTGTCACGTCGTGGGAATCACCTACCAGAACATCGAGCACCGGCTACTGGCTGAGATGCTGGGAGACCCGCTGGGTAAGAACTCTGACCCACATCAAGATGAACCTGCCGGATCTCTCTGTGATACTTTTAGACTGTAAAATATCTCTGTGATGTTCATGAAAACACGGCCTGTCAGCAGCGATAGAAACTCTCGAGGTTCCTCCTCTAGAATAGGTCAATATTTGTATATCATTTATTTAATACCCGACTGAAGCTGTTTATGTAAATGAAGCTTCGTCTGTCGTCTGTCTGTGTTCTTGCAGACACGCAGGTGAAAGTCTGGATGAACAAGTACGGCTGGACAGAGAACGACGAAGGACAGATCTTCATCTTCAACCAGGAGGAGAGCGTGAAGCCCAAGAACATCGTGGAGAAGATCGACTTTGAGAGTGAGTTCTGCTCAGAAACACTGAACCACTGAAACACTGAGCCGTGATGAGCAGAGCTTTCATACTGAGCATTACCAGTCTGATATTTAAAGATCGTCCTCGTGTCACTTTCTGATCTGTCGGTCGATAAAAAACCTCATTTGCATTCTGACCTGCAGCAGGTCTGTTTCAGCTCCTGATGGAACAGTTTGACTGATGGCGTCTGAAACGTGTTCAGAAAAGTTTGAGATTGTGAAACGATGTGTGTGTTAATGTGACAGTGATGACATCATCAAGTAACCTGATGAAACACAGCAGGTGTTTCACAGGTAGAAACTGAGTCAGTAGAAAAATAAAAACCACTGAAGGAAACATTACAGCCGCTGACGAGAAGGAAGAACTGGCTGTTTAAAAAAAAAAAAATCTTTCAGCTCTCACATTTCCTGCACGGCCTTAAAACATGTGGAGTTGTGATTGAACTAAATTATAATAATTCTACACAGAACCAAACTTTAGTTGAGATATAAATAAAACTGGTGGAGATTTTATTTGTTAAGCGAAAGAAAAAGTATTTCTGTTTATTGACTTGAATTCTGTAAAACGTTCTTCAACAACTCGTTGAAAATCATCCCAAACGTTTATCTGATGAAGTTTCAGCCCGGTCCAGTAAAAGTCCAACAGCCCTCTTTAATTCTATCAAACCAAATCTGATAACAAATAAAACATTTATATCCACAAAACCAGATTTTTGTTTGGATCCTCGTCAGACGACTCGATCATAAATACCTGCTTCTTCTTTCATAACGATCAACGCATCGTTCCCTGAGACATTACCTGTAGAAAGAGAGGAAGAACTCTTTTTATCTGGATCCACACGAAAGCTAGTGGGTTCTGTTCTGTTCTGTTCTGTTCTGGGCTGAGACTCTTCCTCCACCCGAGTCTGGTGGAGATCCGTTTGGTAGTTTTTGTTCAATCCTGCTGACAAACCAACAAACAAACGGAGACGATGGAGGTCGTGATTCATTCACGAGGAACAGAAAACATTTACAAAGATTAACAACGATTACTATAAATCCACGTCACGTCTCCTGTGTGCGGCTGAAGTGGACTAAAGAGATGAAACTCAGCTGGTTCTGATCCGGTCGTCGGTCTCAGTCGTGTTTCACATCATCCGTTTGTTTCCGTGTTGTTAAGAGACGTGAAGTTTAATCTTTCTGTTTCTCTTCTTGTCTTTTTTCTCTCAGGTGTTTCCAGCATCATGGCAACATCTCAGTGATACACACACACACACACACACACACACACACACACACACACACACACACACACACACACACACACACACACTTCAGTCGACGCAGATTCAAGCAGCTCATTCGTTGGTTTCATAATCACTTTTCTCAATAAAAGTAATTTATCATTTCCAGCCTGTTTGTTTTTCTTTCTGCTCCACGAACATTTTTTAGAATCTTGTTTCCAGAGTTTGATCAGAACCGTTCTGCTCTTCTTCCCACAAATCATTATTGGACTTCCTGGATTTTGCTCTCTGGGTGTGTCGGCCATTAATTATTTAACACAACATCAGATTAACATGAATCAGAGCTGAGTCATCGTGTCAGGTTGCTAAATGTTTGTTCTGTGTTTTCCTGCGTTTCCTAAACAGTTTTAGCAGTGATTGTGATTAAATGTGGATGAAATTTTATAAAAAAGGAACATCCAGTCGTCATCTCCTCACCAGGCTGACGGAGAGTCAGCTGACGTTTATTATCTGGAGACGAGAACAGAAGAAAAATACATGTCTGGTGTGATCCGAGTCTCCAGTTAGCCCTGAGGTCCCAAACTGACCAGGGGACCTTTTTAAAACTAAAATCTGTCGCTGTTCTGTAAAAGTGTTACAGAAGGTTGAGGGGCGAGTTTCAAGGCTGTAAATAGTGTTTTTTTTATATTTTATCTCAGTGTTTTGTCACATTTAAAGCAGAATAATGATAATAACAGTCTCCATGTCAGCACTGAATGATGTCATGATGCTGTAAGTACAGGTGTGCTTCCTGTTATCCAGGTGATCAATCATCCTGATCGGCCTCTCACTGGGTTTGTGGTGAACTGTTCCTTTAAAGCCTGAAGGTTAATGAACACGTCAGTTTTGTTGCTGTGTGCGACAGGTGGATGAGGAGATGACGTCACTCTGATAGATGACGTATTCATATTGATGAACTCTCAGGAGTGTGATGGTGGTTGGGTGTGTGACGTCACCTGGACTCTGTGGGTCCTGATCTCAGTCTGAGACTTCAGGTGTGTGTTTGTGGTCAGAGTCCTCCTCCATCCTCCGGCAGCAGGAGGCGGAGCTGCTCCACCCACACACCCACACCTTCCGCCCAGGTGAGCCCAGATGTGTTACCTCTCCCAGAGGGCGTGGCCTGTGTGTACCTGCTCGGTGAAGTCAGGCGGGTCGGTGCAGAAGCTGCAGCACAGCCCGACATGATCAAGTCTCTGAGCGTGTCCTCTGAGGGCTCCCTGCCGCCGCTGGAGGACGATGTGGACTCGGTGTGTTCCGACGAGCTGCTGGGCTCTCAGTCCCGCCGCTGGCTGGCCGAACTCATGACCGCCGACATGCCTCCGGAGAGCGGGGACGTGACCACGGTGGGCCGGGACGGACTGTTCGTGGACTATCACTTCCCTCTGGGCGAGCTGGAGATGAAGGCCGACGTCAAGTGGAAGAGACCGAAGGTAAAGTAACGGGATTACAATGTAATCCAAGTATTTTAATGCGAATAAGAGCCTCACCTGTATGTATGATGATGCGTTCAGGTGCACACAGGGTTTCCAGGTTCACCTGAGCTGCTGTTACGTGTTTAACTCAGGTCCAGGTCTTTAAGAGCCTCTGTGTAGATTTAGAGAATATTAATATTCACAATATTAATGAGGTAAAAACACAAACTAACAACGATAAGTGAATAAACGAACTGTTCTCAGAGGACAATAAGGTCCAGAACACTGTGAGAAGCTGGACAGGTGGCAGGGTCCGCCACAGGTGAACAAGGTAAAACAGGTGTTTGTCCTCTAAGGTCAGTTTGTTTATTTAGTTTGTTTAGGCAGTTTTTTTCAGTATTTTATTGAGCTTGAACATCGTCTAGTTTGCAGAAGATTCTAATATATGTGACAATTAAATAATCCAAACTAAAAAAAAGAGTTCACTATGTTCCACATATAATCATCTTTAAACCTGCAGCGCATCTGATTAAAAATCCACCATGTGTCCGTTAAGATCAGTAAAATACTGTTATAATATTTAAATAATATAATAATACATGAGAATACACCTGAAGCATCATCTGGACGCAGACTGAAGCCTTAATGACACCATGAGAGTAATACAGAGTCAGGAGAAAACAAACTGTGGACTTTAAATTATAATAATTATAATAAATCTAGAAGAATATCCTGTTTAAAACTTTCAATATGTTGAGATTTAATCATTTTAAAAGCTATTCTTTACTTATAAATACATAACTAATCATTAATGTATGAATACTGAAACATAAAGCTGAAATATATCTCACTAAATGAATGAGTCTTGTAATAATCATCTGGTATGTAAGAAGTGTTGTTGGAGGAAGAACGATACTCTTGGAAGGACACGAAGCAAAAATGTTGTATTTATTCGCTGGATCGTGGTTTCACATAAAACAATGTTCAAAGAGAGCGCAGAGCGTTCAGTAACTCTTCAGTCTTTATGACACACATTGTATGAAATCAAGTAAAAAACATCCTCTGACTCCTGCTGGACGTTTGGGAATGTCAAGTTTGTCTGAGTATTCCTTGAAATGAAGCCGGTTTGTTTTTATCTCGGCTGATCCTGAGTCAGTCTCAGTTTCTTTCTGAAGCCTCTGTGTGAGCGACAGAAGACGGTTTCTGTACGAATGATCGATCGATTGATTGAAATCTTTATTTGGAACGTCTCGATTCTTTTTTTAGACCATAAACCAACAAAATAACAGTGTGTAAGAAAACATGTAATTCTGCTCACATGTTGGAAACAGAGCAGGAAGAAGAGTGAATAACCTGCTCTCCATTAATCTTTATCAATCAATCAATCAAGAGTTATTAATAAGGAACCTTTCAGACAAATCAAAATTCAATTCAAGGCGCTTTACAGGAGAATGAAAAAAGAAAATGGTATAAAAACTGTTAGAATAATAAAGATATAGATTGAAAGATAAAAACAAGCTCTAATCATGTGATTAAAACGTTTATAACATATAAAATAATAATTAGAATAATAAGAACAACGGTAATAATAAAAAGTGCTGATACATTCGGTCGCTCTCTGGCTGCAGTCAGATTCGTGCTGCGGAGACTTTTCAGGTCAGACGACGTTATAAAAGAGTCATTAGTTGCTATGACGACCCTGAAATACCTGTAATGATGATGTCACAGGTTCGACACCGACGCTGTGACATCACATCGTGCTTCTGTAAAACCTGATGCGACCGCCTGTCGGACACAACGTGTAGAACCTGAAGCTACCTGAGCTTCTGATCTGGGGACAGTTAGTTTTCAGTAGATGACAGAAGAACTGTAGCAGACAGGTGAGTTAGAAGGAAACACGTGGATGTAATAAAGACAGAGACAGGAGGACGATGTGGTGCCAGTCCAGTCCAGTCCAGCAGGATCAGATGAGATAAAACCTGCTGCTGTACTGATACCGGACCTTTGATGAGTCATCAGATGGAGACGTGGCAATAAAATCCAACTTTACGAGCTCGAGTTTATTGCCGCACAGTCAGACTGATACAACTTTACTTTCACTTTCCCCTGAGAGCAGACGGAGAGACATGAAGCACACGTGGACCTCCGTGATCGGACCTGATACGTTTATCACATGGAGTATTTAACTGATAAACTGTTTTGAAGAACACATACTTTCTGATGAGGGTCACAACTCTCCCACGTTTCTCTCAGTTCATGAAAAAAGTCACTTCATGTTGATTTATGCAACTTTACGCTGGAGTGAAATATTCAAAGAATTCAAAGTGAAAATTAAGATTATTTGACCTGTTTTTGTTATTTTCCTCGTTAACCAGGAAGCAGGAAGCAGTCCTTGAACCAAACTATTTTTCAGAACCTCAGTCCTGATTTTTGAGGTCTCGAGGTTGCACATGAGTCCAGGTGTGTCTGGACCAGGTCTCTGCAGAGTCCTCGTAGTCAGAGGAGGTATTTAGGTAGTTTTCTAAACTCCTCTCACAGGTGGACACTTTAATTTTTATGCTATTTGCTTCTTGTTGAGACAGCAGGAAGGCCGAGGGCGTTTAAAGAGCGACGGCTCGGTCAGTGTCAGCGGAGAACGTAGTCAGAACAAAACTCATCGTTGGTTTCTGAATGTAGGTGTGCAGTTCTGTTCGCCGCTCGCACATCGGACCGCTCCGAGATTTTCTCTGCTGGTGACGTTTCATCAACACGCTGACGTCAGACCAGGACACACACCAGGAGAACACACACACAGTGTTTGTTGTCGTGTTGTAGTCGTGGATCCATCAGCAGCCCGAGAACACTGATCCTGTCAGACCTGTTAAACCTAATATCACAAACACACAGCGTCCTCTGCAGCTTCGTCTCCATAATGAAATATTATCTGCTCTCTTCTGTGTCTTCTCGTCTTGACAAATTAAAATCCCACAGAAGGAGCGACTGACTGAACTCTGCAGGCTGCCATGTTCGTCCTCAGTTTCTCCCTCACAGCTGATACAAGAACTTTTGTTTCAAGCTTCACAGTTTTAACACATTTTGTAATAAGACCGAAGCATCGAAGCCCCTGAAGTAGGTCAGCCATGATCTAATCTGCAGTGAGTGTGATGCATCGCAGTGCGACTCCAGCGTTCAGTCAGTAATCAAGAGAACCAGAAGAACATGTTTCAGATATTAGCAGAGACTCCGTATCGAAATATGACGCTGTAAAGTTTTGAACACTGACAGCCAGAACTCAGTGATGACGGAGCTACAAAACACACTCAGCTGCATGTTCATTATTCGACACAGTTTAATACAACAGTCCTGCAATGAATCTGAAGGTCGTAACGTTCACTTCCTGCTGAAAACGTTCAGAAAACGAGGTTTCTAGAGGTGCTGAGAGGACGGAGGGACTTCTAGGTGAGAGGGAGGATTTTATAGTTGATGTTCGAGGTATTTTAGTTAGTTATACAGCCACAGAAAAAATGATAGTTATGACTTGTAGTTTATGGTTTCTGGCCTGGGCGGAGGAGAACTCCCTCACAGAACCAGACGTCTGCCAAGTTCCTGCCACATCGCTCTGATAGCTGATCATTAGTAAGAAGCAGCCGCGCCCTTCTGCACGCTGCTGTCCAAACACACCGAGTGCCGTTTGACTTCTCGTCTCTCTCTCATCTTTTTCTCTGTCCTTCCTGTTCACTTTCCTTTGTCTGCAGGAGCTCTGCCAGTCACCTCAGTTTGTAGTAAATGGAGCGACGCGTCTGGACGTCCGCCAGGGAAAACTCAGTGAGTAGACGACTGCTGTAGTTTCACACAACATGAAACAAACGAGATAAAAACACCACAGCAGATTCTATCTGAGGAGCTGGTTTCACCTGGACTCCTCACACACAAACTGACAGACTGATAAGTGCAGTTTGTGCACAATGATATCTGCACACGCCTTTAAAATGAAACCCGGGCGTGTTGCTGTAACGGTTTATGACATTCAGCTGAAATGCTTCCTGAACTCTGCGTCCTCAGACGACTGCTGGTTGCTCTCCGCCATCGCGTCTCTGTCGCTGCATCGCTCGCTGCTGATGAAGGTCATGCCTCAGGGTCAGAGCTTCCAGGACGGATACAACGGCTGCTTCGTCTTCAGGGTGAATACCTGAGCGATCCCCGACGTGCTGCAGGCTGCCAGTCTGCAAATATCATTATCTTTCACGAGCACAGTCATGTTCAAGTGTTAAAATGAGGAAGGAATTCTGCTTCTGTCTGTCTGTCTGTCTGCAGTTCTGGCAGTACGGTCAGTGGGAGGAGGTGAGGATAGACGACTTGTTGCCGACTCAGAACAACGAGCTGATCTACCTCAGCTCCCCCGAGCGACACGAGTTCTGGAGCTCGCTGCTGGAGAAGGCCTACGCCAAGTGAGTGGATCCTGTCGCACAGAGGTCCGACAACACAACCACGACGTCGACACTTCTGCACACAGGCTTGGCTTTTCTGTGTGTGTGTGTGTGTGTTTTTTTACACTGAGCAGCAGTGTGTGATTGTAATTAGCGTGCCGGGTTTAGCAGGCAGAAATGAAGGGAAAGACGTTTTACATGAGCTGCAGGCTGTGATTTCTAAACAACAGCAACAATCATTTTAATCCCTGTTACACGCCAGTTAATCTCAGCACACAGCGGAACGAGCTGGTTGTCTCCCCAGTTTGCAGACATGTTGTGTTGCTCTTCTTCTTCTTCTTCTTCTTCTTTAATTTGTTTATCTTTTCACACAGATGTAGATTGAAGTCTGTTCGAGTTTGTCTTCACACCTTTTAAACAAAGCGGTGAAGCAGAATAACATCGCTCACCGCCAATAGGCTGAAGTCTTCCCTCCTTTAGATGATTCACAGATTATGAAATTCACACTACAGGAACGTGTTTAACCAGAAATGACACATACTCGTCGAAAGATTTTCTCTGAAAAATGTACAAATGTGCTGATTTCTGAAGTCTCTCTGCTGCTTTTACCTTTCTACCTGAGCTGAAGACTTCGTGGACCTGGTTTGTCTGATTATGTGTGTGTCTGTCGCAGGCTGAAAGGAGGCTACAGAGCTCTGGACATGGGCCTCCCTCATGAGGCCATGGTGGACATGACGGGAGGCGTGGCCGAGGTTCTGAACATCAGTTTACTGCCCAGAGACCTGCCGGCCTTCCTCAAAGACCTGCTGTCTAAAGGAGCGCTCGTCAACTGTGCCAACTGTCAGGTGCAGCGAGCAGATCGACCTGTTGGGTCTAGTTTTAATCTCTGGACCTGGTGGGAAACACAGAGCAGAGCGTGTTCCCAGTGTTTGTTTGTCGGTGTGATGAGTCACATGAGTGTAATTCCCCTCCTGTCCTGACTGTGGGTGGATGTTTTCTCCCTCCAGGGTCCGCTGGAACAAAGGAATGAACTTGGGATCATGTACAGACACGCTTACTCTCTGACTGCAGTGGAGAAGGTAAACAGCCCTCGAAAATGCACCTCAGCATTTATCTTTTGTGAAGCTGATCCTCTGGAACCTTTGCTGCTCGTAGCTGAACTTTACTGACTGAATTGACCTTAACAAGCTAAAATAAACATTCAACGACCGGCTCTGGTATTTATACTGGACTTATAAAAACAATCCTAGTCGCAGCGTGTTTGATATAAATGTGTTATCCAGCCCGGACCTGTTCACCATCCTCTGAGTGTTGGACTTCAGCATGAAGCTGCAATAAAAGACGAGTTTAAATGGAGGGCCGGCTCGCTGTGCTCACCTGTGTCCTGTCTTTCTGCTTCGTCCTCCTGCAGGTGAGGACGCATTACGGCACCGAGGACTTGGTGCGAATCCTCAACCCCTGGGGCGGCACGGAGTGGGAGGGTCCCTGGAGCGACCGGACGGGGTCAGTACTCACACACAGGAGCCGAATTAAACCAAAGATTTTATAGATTAAGCCTCAAACTTTGCTAACCTCTGTGTCTGTCTCTGTCTCTGTGTGTTCAGTAAAGAGTGGAACACAGTGAGCGCTGAGGAGCAGAGAAGACTGGACCGGGTCAGACGGGAGGACGGGGAGTTCTGGTGAGTTGTGCATCACTACTGACTGACTCTTAATGTTCGCCTTCTGCAAACACGAGCCAGAAACATTCTGACTATGAACCACAAGGCAAACACGTCGTAACTAATCCTTCACATGACGTGTTTGCAGCCCTGCTGAAGGACTCAGAGCAGATTTCATTATGAACTCACAGACTTTTCTCCCAATGATTTAAAAGAAATATTTAAACGACCTCGTCTTTGGGCAGAAGCGCCCGTCAGCTGACCAGCGTCTCTCTCCGTCAGGATGTCGGTGTCAGACTTCCGGCAGAACTTTGAGACGATGGAGGTTTGTCACTTGACCAACGCTCTGAGCGAACCGGGCTCCACGATGAGGCCGTGGTCCTGCAAGATGCATCATGGGAACTGGGTGCCGTTTGTCACAGCAGGAGGCGCACCCCAAGGAGGTAAGAGACGTTTAAAGAACATGGTGAAAAATGTTAATTTTAATCTGCTTCCACCTCGACAATCCTCTTTCTTTTAGAGGCTTTTAATGTGAAAGATCTGCAGGAAGTCTCAGCTGTGTCAACACACAGCAGCTCCGGCCATGTGCTGCAGAACCGGTTTTATTTGAATATGTTTGCTTGTGTTTGTTTTGTAGATTAAGGTGAAAGTACTGGAGTTAAAACAATCCTCTTCAGTTTTTAAGAACCTGCCTGCTGACGTCGAGATCCGTTTGTTCAATGTCAGAGATCCGTTTATTAGGATTATAAACTCGCATCGAGTCGAGACGAGTTTACAGTCAACAGTGGCAGCGCTTACTCTCCGTCTGTCTGTCTGTCACACCAACAAACGCTCCAGAACAATTTGAGCTCCGAACAGAACATTTCAGATCGTGACGTTGATGATTCGGTTGCAGCTGATGCCACAAATAGTTCAGTTTTTATTGGAATCCCGGCATTAAAGTTCAGTACCGACAGAGAAAAGGAGGTTTGTCTGCACCACATTACAACTTCTGTCCACTACATGATGAAGTGGCCTGTAGGTGGAGCTCTTTCAGCTGACAGGATGGAGGCACTTCAGCACATTTGGTCCATTAAATGTATAATAAATGGATAAATAGTGAATATCTCCCTCTGTGTTTAACTGCAGAGGTGCAGGAGTTATAAAGACACACTTTAAATGTGTGATCTGAACCAGGTTTTGTTACTTTTTCACTAAATATATATTTCGACTTTCTCAAAGTCCACCACTACATGTTTACAAGACAAGGGTGTGTGTGTGTGTGTGTGTGTGTGTGTGTGTGTGTGTGTGTGTGTGTGTCCAGGTCTGTTCTGGCAGAACCCTCAGTTCTACTTCGTCCTGTCGGAGGAGGACAGCGACAAGGACGAGAGGAGCTGCTCCTTCGTTCTGGCTCTGATGCAGAAACACCAGCGCCGCAGAGGAACCAACCTGTCTATAGCTCTTTATATATACCCGGTACACACACACACACACACACACACACACACACACACTGAGACACCCGTTGAGGTATTATAATATTGTTCTGTCTCTCCAGGCTCCTCAGGAGAATACTTACCTGTCACCTGAGGACCTGAGCAGGCGCCGCCCGGTCCGCTGCAGCCCCCAGTACTCGCCACGTCGGGAGGTCGTCCTCCGCGGCTCGCTCCCACCGGGCCGGTACATCGTCATCCCCTCCACCTACAAGGCCAACGAGCAGGGGCAGTTCCTCCTGCGGGTGCTGACGGAGCAGGGCAGCGCCATCACGTGAGTCACGGAGCAGCCAGATGTGGGACAGAGTTCACAGTGTGTTTCAAGTGCAGCAAGATGAAGAGACAAAAAGACAAACGCTGAATCTGCATCTCATCTAAATCTCTCAAACAGCCGAGGATGAATATTTAGCGCCCTCGTGTGTCCCTAAAGAAAAGTTTGTTTCATGGTCATTTCCACCATGAAGATGAATCTTTAGTTTCTTTGGATGAGAAACTTTGTGATAATAAATACAATGATTTTATTTTGTTTTCATGCTTTTCTTCCAGTCCAGCTCACAAACCAGCACCACAAGACATCTCCTCAGCGACAGAGGTAGGAGAAGAAATCAGCTGATTGAATAAATGATTGATGGGTGCAAATTAAATCAGTCAGTGTTTGAAATAAAGTCTGAAGGTGACCTCGTCTGAGCAGCTCAGTTCAGGTTTCAAGTTCTGATTCTAGGCAGAGTTCAGTGACCTGAAACAGGTTTACGTGTCTGCAGGAGGCCGCGACACGTAAAGAAAGCTTCACTGTCAGAAACAGCTGTGATGTGCAGACGGATCCAGATGTTTTCCTGCCTCAACACACCTGGTTAAAGCAACCAACTCATCATAAAGCCTGATAATGACGGAGTGACACATCACACTGACAGACAGACATGTTGTCGCTGTTTGCTTCAAGCATTGTAAAACTCATCTCGCCTGAACAGGGACTTGAACCCTGGACCCTCAGATTAAAAGTCTGATGCTCTACCGACTGAGCTATCCAGGCTCTGAGCAGAGAAACATCTCCTTCAGATTCAATTCCAAGCAGCAACACTGTTGGTTCTGTTCTGATTCTAAGCAGGTTTCTTGTATGCAGTTTGTTCACATCTCGCAAATCTGAACAAAACATGAACCAGTCATATAACTTGTCAGAGTGTGAGTTAAGGTTTATTGATTTCTTTACAATGATTTGATTATGTCAATCAACAGCAAAGAGAGTGAAGTCAGGCACTGTGTTGCTGTGTCTCAGTTCAGGGTCTACATCCTCTGAAGGACTTTGTGGTCTTTGAAGGCGAGTCCTTCAGAGAGACCTTGTTAACCGCGTCAGCCGTTGTTAAATGGGACGGTCTCGCCTTTGGAGCATTTCCTGGTTGCGTCACCAGATGTTTTACCCTTACGTCACGATTTCTGCCACCCAGGCCCGCGACAGTGACAGTTTCTTTCTTATTTTTGGGCCCACAAAGAATCTTGGAATATATGAGGCCACGAAGGATTGTAGCGGTGCGTCCTCCAAAAACAGGGAGAAGAAGGAGCCTTCAGATTGGGACAACCTTCCCGTGGCGTTGTGAAGTAAATGACCTTCAGAAGCTCCTCTGAAATATGCAGACTCTGAATTGAGACACAGCATGTGTATCATTCAGTAATCTCTGGGGTTAGAACACAGCAGGTAACAATGTAGTCGTTGGTTTTAACTTCATCCTTGAAGCGTTTTAAAACTTCCTCGCCTGAACAGGGACTTGAACCCTGGACCCTCAGATTAAAAGTCTGATGCTCTACCGACTGAGCTATCCAGGCTCTGAGGAGAGAAACATCTCCTTCAGATTCTTCAGAGAGACCTTGTTAACGGCGTCAGCCGTTGTTAAATGTGACGGTCTAGTCTTTGGAGCATTTCCTGGTTGCGTCACCAGATGTTTTACCTTTACGTCACGATTTCTGCCGCCCAGGCCCGCGAAAGTGACAATCTACGCCACGCGATGTCGCCATTTCTCTCTTTCTTTCTTCTTTTTCGGGTGTGCAAGGAATCTTGGGATTCAGTTGGATATTTCTCTCCTCAGAGCCTGGATAGCTCAGTCGGTAGAGCATCAGACTTTTAATCTGAGGGTCCAGGGTTCAAGTCCCTGTTCAGGCGAGGAAGTTTTACAATGGTTGAAGTTAAAACCTTCAACTGCATTGTTACCTGCTGTGTCCTGCTCCTACAGACTACTGAATGATATACAGAGTGCATGTATCACAAACTGCCTGTCTTCACTCTCTTTGCAGTTGGTTCACGTAATCAAGAACACACTGAACACACTGCATACAAGAAACCTGCTTAGAATCAGAACAGAACAGTAGAGCATCTGACTTTTAATCTGAGAGTCCGGTGTTCAAGTCCCTGTTCAGACGAGGAAGTTTAAAACTGACTTAAGTGTGAAGTTAAATAAACAACGACATCATTACCTGCTGTGTCCTGCTCCCAAAGACTACTAAATGACATACAATGTCTCAATTCAGGCTCCGCATCCTTCGGAGGAGCATTTGAAGGCCAATTATGTCAAAACGCAGCACGAAGGCTCCTTCTTTTCCTCTGTGTTATAACACCAGAAATGCTCCTCCGAAGGATGCAGACCCTGAATTGAGACACAGCAATTGTGAATAAACTGCAAAGAGATCATAGAGCATATAGTGCATACTGTATATAGTCTCTGGGAGCAGGACACAGCAGGTACTGATGCAGGTGAGAGTTTTAACTTCATCCTTGTAAAACTTCCTCGCCTGAACAGGGACTTGAACCCTGGACCCTCAGATTAAAAGTCTGATGCTCTACCGTCTGAGCTATCCAGGCTCTGAGGAGAGAAACATCTCCTTCAGATTGAATTCCAAGCAGCAACACTGTTGGTTCTGTTCTGGTTCTGAGCAGGTTTCTTGTGTGTAGTTTGTTCACATCTCGCACATCTGAACAAAACATGAACCAGTCATATAACTTGTCAGAGTGTGAGTTAAGGTTTACTGATTTCTTTACAGTGATTTGATTATGTGAATCAACTGCAAAGAGAGTGAAGACAGGCAGTTCATGCACTCTGCATATCATGTATTAATCTGTGGGATCAGGTCACAGCAGAGACTGATGATGTTCCAGGTTTTTACTTTGTGCTTGAACTGTTTTAAAACTTCCTCGCCTGAACAGGGACTTGAACCCTGGACCCTCAGATTAAAAGTCTGATGCTCTACCGACTGAGCTATCCAGGCTCTGAGCTTTGAATTTCACATATAAAATCTTGAACTCACGGTGACAAAATGATGTTCGTGTATGAAATGTAGGACAGCCACAGTGACACTCAACAGAGTCTATGTTGGATTTCTTGTCTCTAAACTAAAGAGAGTACGTTTGTGTTTTGGGTCACAGGAAACAAATCAGTGCATTAGTTTCCTTTGCTGCCCCACTTTGCTCTAAAGTCTCCTGAGTGTGAATGTGTAGATGAAATGTTGCACAGCAGTCATTCGTCTGTGTCTTTTCTTCCTGCAGCTCTCGTTTCCTCACCAGGCCGCCCTCCCGTCTCCCAAAGCCACCAAAGAACTGTTCAAGAAGCACTGCAACAAGGTGAGACTGGAACCTGCACACAGCTGCTGCACATGCAGACCAGACATGAACTAACACCTGCCAGATAGGTGTGAACCTGTAACCTACTGTGGGAAACGCCCTGCACACTGACACAATCACAAGAACACAATTACACTGAGCTCGATTGCACCCGACCAGATACTAACAGCAAAGACTGGTTCAAACCGCAGACTGTGAGGAGCTCTGCTTGTGTCTCCACTGTTTGAATCTTATTTAACCGAGCTGGACCTTTTTCTCTGCTTGTGTCATCAGAAGGGGTTCTGCAGACCGGTTCACCTCCACAGCCTGCTGACCGAGGCCGTCCAGGCAGGAGGTCAGTGACGTCCGTCTGCTCTTTACTCGACTTGTTCGGTCTCGTTTTCTTTCAACAGAACATTGTCTCCACTTAATTCTCTACTTTAGTGATTAGAAAACAAGTCACAACAGACTGCATGCCAAGCAAAATGAAGTGTGGATTTAACGTTAGTGGTTGTCTTTGTGTGGTTGTTGTTGTTTCACGACAGAGAGATTCATGTGGAATCATGTTATTCGCGTCTGTAGCTTCTCCAAACTGAAGCTGAGAACCACAGCCGGTCTGTTTTGTACTCAGCCTCGTAAGAAAGGCTCAACCTTTACCAGGTAGTAAGTGAAAGAATCAGCCAAACGTCAGTTCTGCAGGAGGTGGTGACAGGTCGGTGACAGAGGAGCAGCAGGAAGGAGGATGTGAAGTGTAGCGTCCCTGTAGACAAGACAAAGAGAGGACGCTTGTGTGTTTCTGATTAATTGGTGTGACGACTGCATCAGTGCTGAAAGATATCACCAGAGAAACAGACGAGCAGGACGACAGGAAGCCGCTCAAAAGAAGCGTCCTGGTTCTGTTACTGTTTGGCTTCACCCTCTCAGTTTGGTCGCAGGGATCCACACACTCCCGTCCTGACAGTGGCTGTTTGCAGTGCATTAACACAACAATGTCGGCCTTCAGGACTCGGTCACACCCCTGTCTTCACATCCAGTCTGCAGCTATTCACACAGAAACAGTCTCAGGCGTCACCACAGGTTCACAGCTGCTGTGTGCATGTTGAAAAAAAATGTCCGCTGATGATTTGACTTGTTGTTTTCAGTGTTGGCCGGCAGCGAGCGGTACCTGGTTCTGGAGCACTGCAAGAGCATGGTGGTCCTCATGGATGTATCCTTAATAAGTAGAACAGAGAGACGACCCAAAAACAAGTGAATGAACTGAAGGAGTTAAGCTGGAAATCTGTTTGCCACCTCGTCTTAAACTGTGTTTCTGAATATCCTCACCTTGGAAGGAGGTGAGGAAATACCTGCGTATGAGCCGACTGGGACCCAACGTGCAAATGTTACATGTACTTTGTCGTCTCTGTGGGCTTGATGTTCTCTAAAACTTCCTCGCCTGAACAGGGACTTGAACCCTGGACCCTCAGATTAAAAGTCTGATGCTCTACCGACTGAGCTATCCAGGCTCTGAGGAGAAAAACATCTCCTTCAGATTCCTCAGAGAGACCTTGTTAACCGCGTCAGCCGTTGTTAAATGTGACGGTCTAGTCTTTGGAGCATCACCAGATGTTTTACCCTTACGTCACGATTTCT
This sequence comes from Diplodus puntazzo, assembly GCA_963678695.2. Taxonomy (NCBI): domain Eukaryota; kingdom Metazoa; phylum Chordata; class Actinopteri; order Spariformes; family Sparidae; genus Diplodus; species Diplodus puntazzo. Next base: position 3,436,324 of record OZ023162.1, on the reverse strand, counting down.
GCGGGCCCGCGAAAGTAACGATCTACGCTACGCGATGTCGCTATTTTCTCTCTTTCTTTCTTCTTTTTGGGGCGCACAAAGAATCTTGGGATATTTGAGGCCACGAAGGATATTAGCGGTGCGTCCTCCAAAAACAGGGAAAAGAAGGAGCCTTCAGACTGGGACAGCCTTCGTGCAGCGTTGTGACATAATTGGCCTTCAAAAACTCCTCTGAAGGATGCAGACCCTGAATTGAGACACAGCAATCGTGAATCAACTGCAAAGAGAGTGAAGACAGGCAGTTTGTGATACGTGCACTCTGTATATCATTCAGTAGTCTCTGAATCAGGACACGATGTAGTTGAAGGTTTTAACTACATCCTTGTAAAACTTCCTCGCCTGAACAGGGACTTGAACCCTGGACCCTCAGATTAAAAGTCTGATGCTCTACCATCTGAGCTATCCAGGCTCTGAGGAGAGAAACATCTCCTTCAGATTGAATTCCAAGCAGCATCTCTGGCTGGTATCAGCTTTTCTGTCTGTTGGTTCTGTTCTGATTCAAAGCAGGTTTCTTGTATGCAGTGTGTTCACATCTCGCACATCTGAACAAAACATGAACCAGTCATATAACAGCTGCTCCTCAGTGCTGAGGGTCAAAACTTGTCAGAGTGTAAGTTAAGTTAAGTCGATCAGGACACAGGTAGCAATGTAGTTGAAGGTTTTTACTTTGTGCTTGAACCATTGTAAAACTTCCTCGCCTGAACAGGGACTTGAACCCTGGACCCTCAGATTAAAAGTCTGATGCTCTACCGTCTGAGCTATCCAGGCTCTGAGGAGAGAAACATCTCCTTCAGATTCTTCAGAGAGACCTTGTTAACCACGTCAGCCGTTGTTAAATGTGACGGTCTAGTCTTTGGAGCATTTCCTGGTTGCGTTGCCAGATGTTTTACCACGCGATGTCGCCGTTTTCTCTCTTTCAATGACCTTGTTTCACAGTGCGTTTGGGTCTGCCAGGTCTGTCCAGCTTCCTCCCCTGCCAGCGGATCCGACCCACCACCAGGTGGTGATCAGTTGACAGCTCAGCTCCTTTCTTCACCTGAGTGTCCAAGACATACGGCCGGAGGTCAGATGACACGACTACAAAGTCGATCATTGAGCTCGGCGTCGTTATGGACAAACTGTTACTAGCACAGAAGTCCAGCCACAGAACCATGGGTTCAATCACACCCGGGCCCATTTGGCCCGTAAGCCAAAACAACAGTGCTATCCCGGACCTGAAGGCGTCCCCGTTCACTGGGAACAAGTCCAGGCCAGCTCGCCACGGGCAACTTTAGAGTCCAGCCTCTCTTAAGGAGACTGGGCGTGGAGGTGAGCCCAACTATCTCTAGCCGGGTTAGGGGGGCCCCTTCTGAACACAGGTCTTCCTGCGGTTGGAGGGCCTGTTCACTGTGTCGCTCATTCAGGACCTGCACTCACTTAGTCTGAACTGGACTTTAGGGGCATTGTGCGGACAACATAGCTCCTAGAATCATTCAGGTGCTCAAAACCTCCACTACGGTAACCAGCAGCACTACTCTGTATATCATTTAGTAGTTTCTGGGGTTAGAACACAGAGGGTACTGTTGTAGTTGAGAGTTTTAACTTCATCCTTTTAAAATTGGTCTCGCCTGAACAGGGACTTGAACCCTGGACCCTCAGATTAAAAGTCTGATGCTCTACCGACTGAGCTATCCAGGCTCTGAGGAGAGAAACATCTCCTTCAGATTCGTTGGAGAGACCTTGTGAACCACGTCAGCCGTTGTTAAATAGGATGGTCTCGCCTTTAGAGCATTTCCTGGTTGCGTCACCAGATGTTTTACCCTTACGTCATGATTTCTGCCGCCCAGGCCCGCGGAAGTGACGATCTACGCCACGCGATGTTGCCATTTTCTCTCTTTCTTTCTTCTTTTTCGGGTGTGCAAGGAATCTTGGGATTCGGTTGGATAGTTCTCTCCTCAGAGCCTGGATAGCTCAGACGGTAGAGCATCAGACTTTTAATCTGAGGGTCCAGGGTTCAAGTCCCTGTTCAGGCGAGGAAGTTGTAAAATGGTTGAAGTTAAAACCTTCAACTACATTGTTACCTGCTGTGTCCTGATTCAGAGACTACTGAATGATATACAGAGTGCACGTATTACAAACTGCCTGTCTTCACTCTCTTTGCAGTTGGTTCACGTAATCAAGAACACACTGAACACACTGCATACAAGAAACCTGCTTAGAATCAGAACAGAACAGTAGAGCATCCGACTTTTAATCTGAGGGTCCAGTGTTCAAGTCCCTGTTCAGACGAGGAAGTTTAAAACTGACTTAAGTGTGAAGTTAAATAAACAACGACATCATTACCTGCTGTGTCCTGCTCCCAAAGACTACTAAATGACATACATACTGTGTCTCAATTCAGGCTCCGCATCCTTCGGAGGAGCATTTGAAGGCCAATTATGTCAAAACGCAGCACGAAGGCTCCTTCTTTTCCTCTGTGTTCTAACCCCAGAAATGCTCCTCCGAAGGATGCAGACCCTGAATTGAGACACAGGAATTGTGAATCAACTGCAAAGAGATCATAGAGCATATAGTGCATACTGTATATAGTCTCTGGGAGCAGGACACAGCAGGTACTGATGTAGGTGAGAGTTTTAACTTCATCCTTGAACTGTTTTAAAACTTCCTCGCCTGAACAGGGACTTGAACCCTGGACCCTCAGATTAAAAGTCTGATGCTCTACCGACTGAGCTATCCAGGCTCTGAGGAGAGAAACATCTCCTTCAGATTCAATTCCAAGCAGCAACACTGTTGGTTCTGTTCTGGTTCTAAGCAGGTTTCTTGTGTGTAGTTTGTTCACATCTGAGCCAAACATGAACCAGTCATATAACTTGTCAGAGTGTGAGTTAAGGTTTATTGATTTCTTTACAGTGATTTGATTATGTCAATCAACTGCAAAGAGAGTGAAGACAGGCACTGTGTTGCTGTGTCTCAGTTCAGGGTCTGCATCCTCTGAAGGACTTTGTGGTCTTTGAAGGCGAGTCCTTCAGAGAGACCTTGTTAACCGCGTCAGCCGTTGTTAAATGGGACGGTCTCGCCTTTGGAGCATTTCCTGGTTGCGTCACCAGATGTTTTACCCTTACGTCACGATTTCTGCCACCCAGGCCCGCGAAAGTGACGATCTACGCCACGAGATGTCGCCATTTTCTCTCTTTCTTTCTTCTTTTTCAGTCGAACAAAGATTCTTGGGATATGTGAGGCCACGAAGGATGTTAGTGGTGCGTCCTCCAAAAACAGGGAAAGAAGGAGGCTGGGACAGCCTTTGTGCAGCGTTGTGACATAATTGGCCTACAAATGCTCCTCTGAAGGATGCAGACCCTGAACTGACACACAGCAAATGTGAATCAACTGCAAAGAGAGTGAAGACAGGCAGTTTGTGATACGTGCACTCTGTATATCAGTCTGTGGGAGCAGAACACAGCAGGTAACAATGTAGTTGAAGGTTTTAACTTCAACCATTGTAAAACTTCCTCGCCTGAACAGGGACTTGAACCCTGGACCCTCAGATTAAAAGTCTGATGCTCTACCGACTGAGCTATCCAGGCTCTGAGGAGAGAAACATCTCCTTCAGATTCAATTCCAAGCAGCAACACTGTTGGTTCTGTTCTGATTCTAAGCAGGTTTCTTGCTATATAATATTTAATCACAGCTGCTGCATCTCTGCAGGTAAACTGTCTCATTCTGTCCGACCTTTTTACAACACAGTGTCTGAATGAAGCTACATGAAGGAGGATCTATCACAGGACTGTATCTGATCATTAGTTGTGCCTTTTATTGATGTTTAAGCTCTGCATGTTCGTCAGCTGACTCTTTTGCTTGAGCTTAATTTCTTTGACCTCAGTGCTTCATCCAGACTCAAGGCAACGCTCAGCTCAACTGGCTCGAGTTCCAGAGTCTGTGGGACAAGATCAGGAGGTGGACGGTGAGGCAGCCTCAGCCACACGACTCCTCTGTGACTCTGACATTCAGGCTCATTATGTTTTGGTTCTCATCTCCTCAGGATATCTTCCTGGTGTTTGACAAGAACAAAACTCATCACCTGGAGTATGAAGAGGTGGCTCCCGCTCTGAAGGCAGCAGGTAGGACTGAACATTCACTGCAAGACCAGCAGGGGGAGCCAGAGCGCCTCTGCTGCTCAGTCACACGGGCAGAAGTGACTTTTTAAATGTGCTCATGACATTAAATTAACTATATATAGTTACAAATATAATAAACATCTTTGATGATGAATCCCTTCAGTCAGTTTAGTGGCTCAACACGTTTGTTTAGATTCATATTGTGCATGAAGAGAGTAAATTTATAGTAAACTAAGACAGTGAGTCTCATTACAATAAGATTAAACCTGATGTGGATTTCACACGTGCACTTTATTTTGAAATGCTGAACGCTTTAATCAGAGCTGCACAAAAACACACATGTTAAAAATGTGAGATCCCTAATTGTTGAGTATTTTTCATGGAACAGCGACACTTTGAGGAGGAAGTCAGTTAATTAAGGGAACTTTGCATCCTGATAAAACAATACGATAGTTGCTCGTGTTTTAGTTTTTTAGTTTGGACATCTCGGTGTTAGATGCTGTCGTGTGAACTTTGTCCTCTCAGGCCATAAAAATCACAACTATCATTTGTTTCACCTCTAATAAGTCACTTAATAACGACGCATTTTGAATGAGTGATGTTTTACTTTCAATCAGGTTAATTTTTAAACTGCTTCTTTGTACTTTTCCTGCAGTAAAATAACAGTAAGTCACGAAAATGTTCAGCAAATCTTTGAATCTGCTGAATGAAGCGATTTTGTTCTGACCCGGTTCGATCGTCTCCCGTGTCTCTGCTTCAGGCATCAGTGTGGACGATCTGGTGATGCAGCTGGTCGGACTGAGATACACGGAGCCCGACCTGACCATCAGCTATCCGGGCTTCCTGTACCTGCTGATGAAACTGGACAGCATGATCCGTAAGGGAGGGAGACGGGGAACGAGGGAGGGGGAAGGGGTTCCCACAGCAAGGCCGACATGTGCAGCTTCCCCCGGGAGAGGGTTTGTATGAAGAGTACAGATGAGGAGAAGAAGAAGTGAGGTGATGGAGGTAAAATATGGGTGGAGACAGGAGAGGAAGAAGAAGAAGAAGAGAGGTGGAGATGTTTTAGGGTGAAGACAACGTTTGTGGTTTAACTTCCCTGGATATTACTGACACAATACAAGAGCCATTATCTGTCATTTCACTTTGTTTTTGTGCTCTTTTGCAGACAAATTTCAAGCGTACGACATGGTGGGAAGTGGAGCTATAACTGTGAGCTACAGACAGGTGAGAACGTAGATACAGTTTATATAGATCTGCAACAACATCCACGTCTTCCTCTTTATCCGCTCTAGGAAACGACAACACAACAGGTGTTGTACGTGACACTGGAGTACGTTTATGTGGATGTTCCACTAAATGTTTTCTGTCCTCTGATTGGTTCCAGTGGCTCCGTATGACGATGTACAACTGATCTGACCTGATCCACTGACTGACTCTTCAGGATCTGCTCCTCTGATTTTCATGCATGATTTTAATGTGCAGCGTTTATTTAGTTTTTAGCTTAAAAACATTCAGATTTTACATCATATATTTCTTCATCTTGTGGTCGAACAGTAACAGTGGAAATATCATTAAGATCTTTCTTCAGTCCTGGAAACATCCGGGATCAAAGGTCAAAGTCCTTTGAGTTAAAGTGAAGTTTATGATTCACTCTGTTGGCGACACACCTGTGACATCACCTGTGACATCACCTGTCAGCCTAAATAAGTTCGGCTACCTTTTACTTTCCTCAGCGCTTAACTAGAATGTTTTCTCAAAGATCCCACAGTTAGTTTGGAAGATTTATAAAGCCTAAAATAAATCAAATCAAACAAAGAAAATAATGTGAAATACAATAAACTGACACAGCAAATGAATCTATAGTGTATAAATGTGTTTTTAAGGTCTATTAGTTGATGTTTGTTTGATCGATGCTCCCTGTATCCTGCAGGACGGAGGCTGATGATGGACATGAGTGTATAAAAGTGTAAATAAAGTTGTTTTGAACTGATTTCCTCAGTTTGTTTCTTCATTTGGATTTTTAATATAAAAGAAAGAAAAAACAAACCGACATAAACAAGTAAAATAAGACTCCAGTTTGTTCCCTTTACAAAAAAAAACAACATTTCTGCTTCAAAGTGTCTTAAACTGACACTGACTATTTACATTATCGCAGATATTTCCAACAAAGTTCAAAGGAGAGAATCTGTAAGTTTATTCAAGGTAACTATAACTTCCAGGAGAGAGTTAGAGAGGAAGGAAGGAAGGAAGGACAGAAGGAAGGAAGGAAGGAAGGAAGGAAGTCAGCGAATGTGACTGAACATCATGAGCATAAATCTTATGTTATTTTTAACCAAAGACAGATTTTAATCTGTTACTGTGGGTGTTTAAAGAAGACGACAAACATCTGCCATGATCCCACGCTACTTGTGTTTTTTTGTTTAGATTGAGGGAAAACAAAATGTACGTGCAGTCGTCCAAACTCAGAATAAGACCGACTCCCTCTGACCTCTGACCTCTGTCACATCGCAGACACTCTTCAGATTACTGTCACAAACATTTTCAGTGTTTCTGTCTCTTTGGTCCCGTCTGTTTCTATCTGACCACGATCAAAAAATGTACGCTCGCTGTTTACACAAGCGTGTTTCTATAGATCCTGTTCTATAGATCTATAGATCCTGTTCTATAGATCTATAGATCCTGTTCTATAGATCTATAGATCCTGTTCGATAGATCCTCTCTGCGTCTGTCCTTCAGGCTCGTCTCTGCTCAGTGACCCCGTCCACAGGGGATATTCTGAGAAATGACCCTCTGTACTTTGCTGATGTCTGGTATGTGTAAATATCCGTCTTCAAGTGAGAACAGTCAGAGATACAAATACCAGAGAGGCTGTGTGCGTGTGTGTGTGTGTGTGTGTGTGTGTGTGTGTGTGTGTTTCCTGTCGAGCTGCTCCTCTGTTGCTTCAGACCGACTTTAAAGATGGTGTGTGATATTCGTACATCAGACACGCCCTCGCTCTGTCTGACTTCCTGACTCGTTCACCTCTCTGGAGCATCAAAGTGTTAATAAACTCTTTTGAGTTGCATTTTATCTTTTCTTCTTTTGTCTCTTCGCTCACTCAGATTACAAACAACGAGAAAACTAAACGCGCCCTCACACTTACAGTAACTAGTTTGTGCAGAGGCTTGTTTGTTTCTGAAATATCTGGATGAGATTAAATCTGGTTGTAGCCGTCGCTGCAGCTTCTTTTATCCGGATATTGTGTCCTTATTACAGAAGATAGTCAACAGAACTCGCTGCAGACGGACTATTTCTTCAGCAGAGTAAATAAAAAGAGGCACAAACAAAACAGAAACACATTTTCAAAAGCAAAAGACCAAAAGTTTATTCATTTTATCTTTAGTTTCTGCAATTTGGATGAACCAGCTCCTTAGATTCCTGTGTTGTCTACTCGGAACAATAACAATAAATAACATAATTTACACATTTAATTCCTAAAAAAGGCTTCTACCCTCCACCTCACTGCATCGCTTCTGTTTTGCTGATTTTCTGCACAAACATCATTAATCTGCAGGAACAGGAAGGAAACACATTGTTAACTGAAGGGAGACTTTAACTCTTTAACAAATGTAAAATATTGTTGTCACTTGACAACTGTGAGAAACTCACACACATTAAAACAGTGATTATTAGAGTTACTGCGCCTCACCGTTCTCATCGGCACCACCAGCTACAATCAGGACTCTTTGTTCAGTCCCTCTGTGAGGAAAGAAAAAATAAAAACAGTCCATTCATAAGTAGCTCGGTTCTGCTAATGAGCCCAGACTCACAGTGTAATTATGAGTCAGGGCTGCAGCGACCAATCACAGAGCTGCTAGTAGCAGCGCTGCACTAGATGGCATCACATGACAACCTCACAGCTGAGAGGAGGTGCTGCTGCAGGCCAAGCTGACGCTAATCCAGCAGGACAGCCCGAGTGTGACCTACTTCTGTAGGTGTCTCCTGGTCACCCAGCAGCACCAGGCCCGGCCCGGCCCGGCAGATGTAATGGATGACACCGCAGCAGCTCTCTGCTTTATGAGTGTCAGTCCTCTGGGTCAGTGGCTCTCTAATGGTTTTGGATCATGACCTCTCGATGTTCACAGGCTGGACCTGAACCATTTAATAACGATTGATTTCCTCTTCAGGCGGTTTCATTTTTTCCAACTGATTAAACACCTTCAGGCCCCGCGTGACCCGCAGAGACACTTTCTGTTATAGCAAGTTGTTTGATTCATCACAGTTAATATAAACCTGTTACTATCATTTGATTGTGTGGCAGCTTTAATGAAGATTTGAAAAGATAACATGACTTTAAGACTCTGTGTGTTAGTTTCAGGAGGATCTATTGGCAAAAAACAGAAATATATGATCAATAATCATGTTTTTATTGGTGTATAATCACCTGAATCTAAGAATTTTACCTTAGAAATCAGTCATTATACCTACAGAGAGAGCAGGTCGTCTTTAATGGACGCTGCCATGTTTCTACCGCAGCCCAGAATGGACAAAATAAACACTGATGCATGTTTTTAGCAGCCAGGCAGGTTGAGGGGTGTTCAGTTGGTTAATCTGCAACCTCATTGCTTGATGCCACTTAATCCAACACACTGGCTCTCAGCAGCAGGATGTGCTAGTTCATAGTTTATAATATATTCATGAAGCGAATGGTGTACTGGCCCTTTAAGACAGATACGTGTGAGTTGCCCTACAAAATAAAATCATCTTAAATCAGGAGAATTCAAAACTTTACAGCAGTTAACATGAAGTTTTCTCCATTCTGCAGGCTGATTCATATCTAACAGATATTTGCTCTTTTGTTTGCAGAAATTTCCACCCAATTTAATATTTAAATGTCGTCAGATTCCGTTTCAATCCTTCAGTTTGTCGGACTTTAAATATTTCAGATGTATAACGTGTCATTGTTTCAAGCAGCTCACGTTCAAATATGACATGAATATTCATGAGCTGTCTGGACCTATAGAAGCTACTGGAGGCAGGTGTGTCAACACACACACACACTCACACACACCGGAGCGAGGAGGGGCTCCTTCAAAATAAAATGTCAGTACTTTGTGTTATGCAAATTCATGATACAAGGTAAAAGTCTTGACTATTCTGTAGTTGATGAAGAATTATATGTTATAAAAACCACATGTTTGATTTTAAACAAGTAAAATAATTCATAGTGATTTCTGCAAAAGAGAAATAAATATTTACGGCAGTCTGTTTTGCCGTTTCCAACACAACGACGCGCTGTTTTACTTTGAAAGGTCGGACCGGACGCGCGGCGGCCCGGTGCGGGCGGCTTGTCGGCCCGCTGCAGCCTGTAGGAGCGGCCGGTTCCTCCCAGCAGCCTCTCAGCTCGCAGGCAGAGCTTTTCTTCTCACAGCAGCAGCAGCGGGGTTTTCTGCCTGCACACGCCGGATATTCATCACGTTAAAAAACAGCCTGCCTGCTGAAAGCGACAGAACCGGACTCGTCCCGGGTCGTGAATCCCGTCCCACCCTCTCATTTGGGCCGTCGTTGCTTTTTTTATTTTTTTCTTCCCATTTTTGTTTCTTATTTTCGGACGCTCTCCTGCTGACAGTTGGTCTGTGGCGCACTCAGGTTTTCTTGTGCTGACATGGTAGATTATCACGCTGCCAACAACCAGAGCTCGACCGGCGGGGTCCAAACCTACATGGAGCAAGAGAATGACTGGGACCGGGACCTGCTGCTGGACCCGGCCTGGGAGAAACAGCAGAGGAAGGTGAGTGAAGCGAAGTCTGGGCCCAGCTGGGCCGAGTGGAGCCGGGCTGAGAGGAGGAGGAGGAGGAGGAGGAGGAGGAGGAGGAGGCGGCGGGCTGAAAGAAAATGGCAGGGGAGGGATGAGATGGGGAGTGGAGGTCAGGGACCGAGTGCGGGCCTCCGTCAGCCCCGCAGCTGCTCCCGCTGCCCCACTTTCCACCAGCCATTTTCTCCTCCGTGCCCGGCTCTCCTCTCAGCTCGTCCCCAGGCTCCCCTCAATGTCAAGCTGCTCCTTCCTCCCCTCTGCTCCTTCCTCCTCTCCTTCCTCCTCTCCTTCCTCCCCTCTGCTCCTTCCTCCCCTCTGCTCCTTCCTCCTCTCTGCTCCTTCCTCCTCTCTGCTCCTTCCTCCTCTCTGCTCCTTCCTCCTCTCTGCTCCTTCCTCCCCTCCTTCCTCCTCTCTGCTCCTTCCTCCCCTCTGCTCCTTCCTCCTCTCTGAATGTTTAAACTATCAGCTTCTTTTTTTCTTCTTCCCGGCACTTTTTTCCTCCCCGGGCGGAAACAGGGCGCCACATTGTTGCGAGAATCAAACATTGTGATTGTGCAGGTCTGAGAGCAGCACAGAGAGGGAGAGGTGGTTCTGCTTCTGGTTCTGGTCGGGTTATCTGACCCACTTGTGTGGCTGCTCGGCTGCTCACTACAGGAAGCAGAGCGGGACCGATACGGTTCTGCTGAGGGCCGATATGTAGACGGTTCTACTGTGATTCATCATGTGTGTTCTGATCCATTTATAACTCGAGTCCTGCAGCAGCTATTTAAAACCTGTTCAGACGATTTGAGGACTTACAGTTTTATGCAAAGCGGCTGTAAAAACCAAAATCACAGCCGAGAGCTAACAGCACCACAGCTTTGCATGACGCCGACCCGCTCGTCTGACGGGTCAGGTGAAGGTGCTACACCTGTGAGGCTGAATGTGCAGGTGATTGTTACATGCAGTGCATTCTGGGACATTACAAGTTCCTGCAGCCGTGCACAGAGCTGGACGCCCACTCGCTCTGCTGCAGAGTTTTAGCCACAGAAATATTCTGCAGAACTATTCAGACACATCGGCAGCTTATCGCACATCAGGTCCTGCGTCCACTCTGGTCTGTACACCTGTCTGTACCTGAGTGTATATACCAGCCCCGAAATCAGCAGGCTGTAACCTTCACACTACCTTTATTTTACTCCCACCTGTGTCCATTTCCCACAAGGATGTCAGGGAACGCCGTCCACTAATATTCACTCTTAAACGTTATGGAAAACAACAACAACGACGACTACCTGAGCTCGCAACCTAGACGCTGAAATTGGCACGTTAGCCTGTAATCTGGTCCCCAACAGCACGAACCCAAACAAGCCAACAGCTGTTACCTTCCTTTTACGGGGATTTATCCGTTCTGACGCCAGCGCTCGCTCGCTCGCCTGCCTGCGTGCAGAACAGGTTCCCACCGACATGATTCTGCAGGCTGCATCCTTTAAAGACGACTGTGATTTGTTTTAAAGGAATACAAGCGAGATGAGAACTGGTGCAGCCACACAGTTTCCACAGATCTGCCAATGTGAGACTAGATTAAGGTCACCTTGTTCTTTTTTCTTTTTTACCCACCGTTCCCCCTTCAGGCTCCCGCTACACTCACTAATCACGTCTACTAGAAGAAGTGTGTCAAAGCACTCGGCCTTTTTACGATACATTTGAAAATGGAGGATGCAGAACGATCCATCACGGCGACCCTCGTGACCACACGGGCTCATAACAGGACACTAAATCTCTCCCGCGTCAGTGTTCGTGCCCTCCGAGCCGCCATCGGGGAGCGGAGAGGCCGCGTGATGAAGGACGATTTGAAGAATCATTGCTTAACTGTGTGGAATGATTGCGAGGGTGTGTTTCCATGTGTGTGCTGTGCTAACCAGACTACGCACCCTCTCTTATCCTCCAACTCGCCAGATGACTGGCATACCTTCCAGTGGTGTGACAGCATGCCGAGCATTGACTCGTGCATTTTTATTAAGCCACTCAGCACTATAGCCGTCAACATCAGACATTCCTCGCAGCTGATTTGCATCGAAACCTGGCGGGTCGGGTCCTTCGCTGGCTAGTCGACTGTGTGGACTCTGTGTGTTTGTCCCGAGATCGCAACGGGTCAAAGTTTCTTCAAATCTCACCTGGCAATCATTAACAGAGCGAGGCCTGTTGTGCAAACCTGTGCTGAGGTCCACTCCTGAGTCTTCACTCATCAGTGGAGGCCGGCGTGTGATTGGTTGATTGGGAACGGTCCGGGCCGGGGACACGGAGCGGTGCCGGCCCCCGGTGAGGCGGGAGGGAACCGAGGGCAAATTCCTGCGGTGTATTCACGCTCGCTGTGCCAGTTTATTGCGCAAAAGTGAGCAAACGCCTCCCGCAGGAATATTGAGAGAGTCGTGGATTTAATGAGTGTGGGAATGGTTAGAGAGCGAGGGCCGAGTCCGTAAGGTCAGAACCAGAAGCGGCTGGTCAGATGCCGAGTTTTCCACCATGCTGACTCTTCACATTTGCCGTGTTGAGTAATACAAGAGGGGGAACAGACGGCGATGGGCTGGATTTATTTTGAGCATTCTTGCCTTTACTTGGCGTCCACAGTGGAGGCACATCTGAACCTGAAGACTTCAGTTTGCACTTTTAAAGGACGTCATCTCTGACATTTTAGAGTCCAAACAATTTATCGATTAATCCAGAAAACGATTCTCAGCTCCAGCCCAACTTAAAAGAAAACATTTGGCAGAATTCAGACTTTTACTTAATTTGTTCCATTTGAATAAAATTCATTTTCCCACACTCGCACAGCGCGACTCTGTTCCTCTGGCAGGAGCAGAGGTCTGTCCTTACAGCTTGTTTCCAGTTGTCCATTCCATGCGTGGAGCAGCATTTCTCAACACCCCAGAGAACCTGGCCCGGGCCCAGCCGAGTCCAGCTCACTGCCGTTTGTTACAGGCGAAGCTCCTCAGCCTCGCAAACATGTTATTAAGTCTTTCTCACCGCTCTAAGGTCGGCCACACGTTGAAACATGTCAAAGTACGCAGTGACGCCACCAGAGGTTTTATTGTAACCCTCAGCAGTGTGGCAGGCGGCGCAGCGACAGTTAGGCTGCACATATTTCTCATGCAGGGCGAAAGTACAGCGAGGTGGGTGGATGAGCTAACAAGGAAAGCAGTAAAGCACACAAGCCAAAGAGCCCGGAGCGCCGACTGACTGTTCATATTTGTCGAGGTGATGTTGTTTGTGAATCGGATTAATTAGCAGATTTGTCCCCGTGTCGTGATGCAGATGTTCAGTCGAATCACATAAAAACAAAAAATAAGATTCGTGCGACCGTGAATCAGCCGCTGTACGCACGCAAATCCAAACAGATGTGCTGCCGAAAGTTTACAGAGGAAATTTACGTCCGTATTCACGTCAGAGTTACGAAGCCGTGTGTGCAGCGCTGACGGTGATAAATCAGCCGTGTCACAGCAGCAGAATCAGTTGTGGTCGCAGACTCTGATGTTTATCTGTCTTCGTCTTCCTGCACTGACAGCCGTCTCCATCCATCACTCTGTTTGCACGCAGCTGATTGGAGCTGGACTCGCAGCCGAACACGCGTTACAGTTAACAGCTGGAAATGATGGAAAAATGGGAAGGTAGTCAGAATATTTGGATGTAACTTCCATTTTCCTGTTCTTTTTAAACGACTTGTGCTGAATCAGCCTCATTTTTGTCCGATCACACGTTTGTTTCTCGTCCTCCGATTCCAAAACCCAAAGATTTCTCACAAGAAGCTGGAAGAGGCATTTTTTTTTTTTTTACATTCTTGCTTGAAAAATGACTAAAACCATCAGTTGATTATGAGACAATCAGCTCATGATGACTGTATTAATCACGGCAGCTGTAGCCGGTGCAGATGTGTCCTCCAGCCTCGGACTCGCACACAACACAAACTGATCTTTTTCCAAGGTGGGCAGCTGGACACAATGTTGGTTTGTTCTTTTTGCCGCCCACTTTCACATGCTTTCTGTGTGACTGGTTGGCAGCAGGCAGCAGGCGGGCGGAGCCGGTTCAGATGGGCCCGGGTTGGCTCAGGACGAATGGATCAAACAATGCAAACTGCTGAGATCTGGTGACACGACGAGCTTCTGATCCAGATCAACGTCTGAGGGGATCGAGGGAGGCTGACAGCTAAACAACAATAGACAATGCTCCGCTTGTGGGGAAGTGAAGGAGCAGACGCTTTGATTGGCTGTCTGTGTTTGTGTGTGCGTGTGATTGGCTGTTGCAGTGCAGCAGGACCGACCTGACTGGGGTGTGGCGGGTACAAGAGGAATCTACTCGGCTGCTGAGTGAAGCAGCAGATATGATTGTTTACCTGTAATATAGTTACATCTGCGTTATCAGCCTCAGGTGAAGAGAGTCTGACAGTAGGTCAGTTTAATCTGTATCACACGCTGATACGTCGGTGTTGTACATGAAGCATCTGCAGACACAAGCGCAGACACCTGAAACTAAATGTATTCCCAGTTTATTGTAATAATTCATGTGTGAATTAGAGCCAATCGACATGCCACAAAGATCGATTTCTAACGCAGTATTGTGTTTTAAAGGAGAAATGTGAAGTTCAGCCGTTGAAAGTTGAGAGCTTTCCAGAAGCTCTTCCTGAATGAAGTTCAGGAGGAAACTCTTCCAGGAGCGGACGACGTGTTTGAACTTAGAGACCTGACTTCTTGTTCTTGCAACGTTGGACGAGTGAAGTGCTTTTTCGGGCGGTGAGATAATGGAAAGTGTAGCCTTTGGTCGTCCCCTCAGTGCCAGCTGATTCCAGGTCAGCTGTGGGAAAGCCCTCCGCCTCAGCTGAGCGTGATCCAGAATCAGCTTGTGGATCTAAACAACGAAGCAGCCAGTGAAGCAGACAGCCAGCGAGGGGACAGAGCAGAGAGGAATGTAACCCCTCGCTGTCTCCCCCCATCTCTCTCTCTGTTCTGCCATTGGCGGCGGTGAGAGAGCATGCAGGGGGAAACATTCCTTTGGTGGCCCATTATAGCCCGCTAGGCCAGTGGGAGGGGGCTTTTTTTTTTACTAACGGGGGGCGGGGTATCCTGTTTTCTACCCGACAGGAAAAAAAAGAGTTGGGGGTTTTGCAGGATTGCAGATGTGGCCTGTGTGGTGGAGTCCAGAGGGAGAATCCTCCTCGGGGGCTGAGGGTGTTTGCAGGAGGGGGGGGGAGAGAGTTTCCAGCCGGTTCTGATGGGGCGGAAGTCCTGGCGCCGAACGTTGCTTCAAATATTTGTTTGTAGAAATGTTTTTCAGACGGCACCACCCCTGTGATCGATCGCGCTGTGGAGCCATGTGCTTTGTTTTTTAGAGTTCAGAGTGCAGAGACTGAAACGCGGCGTCCAATCAGCGGAGAGGTTTGCAGCGTTAGCGTGGCGCTCCGGGCTGCAGGCCTGTGTGTCGAGGTGCCGCAGCCTAATGTGTTGCTCTTTCAAAGAGATTTCTTCACGGTCTGTTTCTCTCCAACTCTTTGTGTGCGAGCGAGGAAGGCGTTTTTTTTGCGTTTTGGGGGGGCAGAGAGCAGGAACTTGGGAGCATCCCAACGTCACAGAAGCCACGAGTCCAGGATTCAGTTTTTTAGCGGCTGACATAACCACGTATCCCACCGCTGAGGAATACTGGCCGCGCTCACAAAGCTTACTTCTTCAGCCATTGTGCATAGTTGTGAGGATTAGTAAATGGCATTTCCCTCTGATGAATTGAAATTGGCAACAATAGGGACTAAGAATTTTCTTTTTGGTCGGCTGCCAGGAAGCATTTCGATGGTTTTAGCCTTGTCCCCAGAGAACACCCTCCACGAGAGGATTTAAAGGAATACACCGCCTTTTTTTTAACTAAATAAGCTCTTTGGTTCATTTGTCATTGTGTAAAAAAACCAGTTGGTAGCATTTCCGTTGACCTCAGTACTTCTTATTCAAAGTACGCTGTTAGATTTGCATCGTTACGAGCAGTAGAAGCCGCAGAGGTGCGACTGCTGCCGGAACAGTTTGACTGATTAAAGATAAACTGATCAGTTTATGGAAACATTTGCTGCCTTTCTGTTGTCACTGTAAACTGAATGTCTTTGAGAATTATAACAATCAAGTACAATCATCAACTATTTTGATAATCGAGAAGATTACGTAAATATTTTCTGGTTTCTTTCCTCCCCTGTGACCGGATATCTTTGGGTTTTGGACAAAATACGACATTTGAGGTCGTATTGAAACAGTTTTCATTATTATCTACTAACTACTTTAATGATTTAGTTATCAGATTAATCAGCAGTGAAAAGGAGTCGTTAGTGGGATGTTTAAAGTGAATAATGGAAAAATAATCCATAATGAAAACCATCATTACTTCCTGACTCCTGTCCACATATTTGTTTTGGGTTTTTTGGGGGAATTCTACATGATTCTGGCCCGCGACACCGGGGACCAACAACAACCTTTAGATCTGGGAAAAGTAGTTTAAGTCATGTTGTCGGTTAACGGCAGAGAAAACGCGTCTCTGCTGACCTTCTGGAAAGACGATTTTAATGACTGAAAGGTATTTCTGTGTGGGTTTATTCCTGCTGTCCTCAGCTGACTGCGGGTCAGTTATTGGAGCTCGGCAGCGACGCAGCGTCACAGTTTTGGGCAGACTGAGATCTGATTGTGACATTTGAACGTTTCAACAGAGAAATTGTGTCTGCGCTGATTGTGTCATGAGCTGTGTGTGTGTTCCAGCGCAGACGGAGGCGGTGGGGGCTGTTGTTTGTTGGAAAGCGGCAGCAGAAGAAAGGGATGTGTGTTTAGGTGTGGCGCGTGTGTTTGGATGCCTGTGTGAAGGGTGGGGGCACCGTCATAATCTGGGTCTCGGGGTGGAGGGGGGTCGACCGCATAGCTGTGGGTTCGTCGCCTCAGGCTGCCGGTAAACAAACACAACTCACGTCCTCGCCGACTGCTCGAGTCCTCCTGAAGTTCGTTGTGTTCGGTCCGTTTCACTCGCGGGGAAATAAAGTGAGGAACACGTTAAAAACACTGTGATGTTGAAAAAGACAGTTCAGCTTTTATAACAAGTTCCCCGTAAACAAACCCCTGGAAGCATTACAGTAACTTCAGCTCACACCTCCGCCGCCTGTAGGTGTGTGATCGCGTTTACAACATATTCTGCACCGTCGCAGTTTCCTCTGCAGGTTATATTTCAGAGAAAATCAGTTTAAGGCACCAAACTTGAGTCGTTTGCCTGAAGATCTCGACTGTTTGGACTCATTTCAGTCACTTGTGACGTAAGACCTGACTGATATGAAAACATGAAGCATCACCGCTGCAGTCATTCAGAGCGACGCCGCCTCACCGCGTGACACTGTTACCTGCATCTGAATATCTCCGCTCGCCCTGCGTCTCTATCTCTGTATCTGTCTCTACATGACTGCAGAGTGCAGGTGGCGTTCATGCATGTGTCAGTGCGGCTGCAGCCTCTCCGCTCTGTATTTTTGGAAACAGCACTTCAGAGCTCTGCTGTCATGCTGCACCTGAGAGGGAGCGAGCGCGAGAGAGAGAGCGAGGGTTCAGATTCAATAAAAATTTGATCAGAAAAAGCAAAACGCTGTTCTCACTGTTTCTATTTCAAACCGTCCTCAGCAGAGCAGCAGGAGGTCGATGCAGCGGCTCGTTATGAGCGGAGGCTAAAGATGGAAACGCACCTTTTTTATAGAGTGTTTATAAAAGGCGTTGTTAAGGTGCATGTGGTCGTTCGTTGGGAGTTAAATGTGCAGATTAGAGAGACGACGTGTTCTTGTATTATTGCAGATGCACTTTCAACACCACGTCCTTTCACAATGTGTTCAGCAGACCTGACATGGCGGGTGTGACATCACAACAGCGCTGGAAAACAATATCTGCACATCTGTTTAATGTGCCGTCCGTCAACAAACAGTGAGGGGAAACACTGCTGTGTTACTGAGCCTGGACGCTGTCAGTACAGTGACGTAAAGAGTCTTCTTTGACTTTAATTTTCAAGTATGTTTCAGTGGTGAGAGATTTGTTGGATCCAGTTATTTTCTAACTTACCAGAGACTCAAAGTCTGGATATCTGTGCTGACCTTCACGATGCGGCCTTGAAATGATATCACCACGATGTACAAAATAAACTACTTCATAAATGTGAGGACTAAATCAAATGTCACAATATCTTAGATTAAACACCTTGATATCGATGTTTCGACGGTGAATTCGGGATGATTTCTGCACAAAATATTAACGCTACAAGATTATTTTTGATTAATAATCAGTAATATGGATATCATGGCGCCGTAAATTCAGAAAATGACATTTATGCCAGATCACAATACATTCTGACCCTGTTTTGACTGTTTTTAAATCACTGCAGCGCTCCTTCCTTCCTCTACCTGAGCTCAGCCCTCAGCTGTCTGACGGTTTAAGAATAACTTATTACCAAATTCATGTAGCTGTGACTCTAAATGTTCTAAATACAGTTTGTTGAGTCACGGTGGAGAACAAACCTCATGTCAGCACATGTTTGTGTGACTGTTTATTGTTTGAGGTTGTTCTCAATCTGGTCGTCCTCTGGAGGCCGGCGTGGCTCCACAGCAACATCTGTCAGAGTGGGACAGAGCTCCACCTCCACCTCCACCACCACCGCCTCTCAGGCAGAGATTAACCCCCAGCTCAGATGACCAGATTATTTCCAGATCAGACACACATCCGGGGTGAATAGAAAGGTGGGGAGGGACGCAGGATGTAGCCCGGACCGCTGCGTTACGCTGCAGGTCTGAGTTCAGATTGATCAAATGTAATGAGAGGCTTTAAATCAGATTATGATCAGACACGCTGATCTGCAGTCTGACAGCCGACGCGCACGTCGTTCATAATTGGTGTCATTAAAAGACAACGATGGAAGCTTTAATCTCATTTAAGGAATTAAGTGGAGATGAGATGTTTTATCTTAGAAAACCACTTGATGAGCGTAACAGATACGCAGAGCTGATTGGTTTTCTCAGGCTGCTGCTTCAGGATCCGACACGCACACCGTGTTCCTCAGACAATGTTGTTATTCTGTAGAATGAAGCTGGATGGATGCAGACGTGGACACACCTAGACAGGTTCTTCTCCCCCGGGGGTGGGTGTGTGAGCGAGCGAGAGGGAGAGAGAGAGCACAACAAACAGGCCCTGCTAGTCTGGTAACAAAGAGTGAGCTGCCTCATGCCACACACACACACACACACACACACACACACACAGCCTACAGCTTTAGGAGTTTAACGCTGTAGCTGCTGCGATCACGTTCGTCCTCCTCACGGTCTGATGCGTCAGCGTGGACGCGACCTTTTGCTCGTCACCACTCTCTCGTCATAAATGTCTTTTATTATTTCTGCTCCGTGTGGCAGCTGTAATCACAGCAATCAGCCGGCCTTCTCTGACCCCCGCTCATCACCTGCACGACGCTCCTCGCTGCACGTTTGTTTTGGTGTAGATTGAACTGAGCTCGACACTGGCGGGGGAATCACCTGCCGAGGCTGCTGGGGCGTAGGCATCGCTCAGCGTTTGTTGTGGTGTCAAGACGACTGCCTCCACCTATCGCAGCGGCTTTTAAACCCCCAACACATGTAGCGACGGGGCAAACAGACCATGACTCAAGCTAAGTGTGCGTGTTTGTTTCCTCTGCGGCCGTCTCTGATTTCCTCAGTGAGCTCCTTGTTGGATTATTTAACAGCTTTCAAACTAGGGCACTGGGCGAAGAGGTGAAGCCCAGAGGCCTACAGGGACTCAGCAGACACAACGGATGGTGTTCGTACGGTCGTTTTAAGATGTGCGCTCAAACTGGAACAACCGTTTCTTTACATGATATAAACTGACAACACAGATAATCTACTGAGATGTCGACATCTGTGAATCATCGCTGCTCCTGCTAACAAACTCATTTCTTCTATTAAACCAGAAACATAAACTCCATCACGTCTTTAATCTGCAGAACGCGACGTTGTTTGAGGCTAAATTTAGGAGCGTTCCCTGCAGGTTGGTGCACCTGGAGCAGGAGCGTTTCAGCGGGGCATCTGTGGAGCTGTGCTGCTTTCAAAGCACATCACAGCAGCATTAAATATTTACCGACTGTGCCTGGCCTTCAGGTTCCTCTGCTCTCGTTTACAGCGAGGACGCTCCGCTCACCAGATAATCCCACGCAACACTCTCCCTCTCCGACTCCCCACGTTTTATTTCTCCGTTAGCTCTTCTGTCTTTGTCAGAGTCGTTAAGGCAACAGGCTCAGACAAAAGAGGATAACGGGAGTGTGTGCGCTGCTATTTTTAGGACTTGGCCGGTTTGTTTCTGGCCATTTTCTGTGTGATTTAGCAGTTCAGCTCTGGGGCTTCTATATCTGTGTTATTGTGGGATGATATATATTTCTGGTCAGGCACCTCCAGGACGACCCGGAGCCTCTTCATAACTCCAGTCTGTTTTTTTTTTTTGTTTCTTTCATTGTTCAGCCGACGTCCCTCAGAGACTACGAGCCTCGAGCTCTGACAGGGAGACATGGACGGACGATTGAAGCTAGTTTTAAATCAAAGAGCGACTCTGCACTCGGCTTTTACTGTCTGAGTGAATAATCAGGAATACTTGTTGTTGGCGTATCTGAATATGTTGCCTCTCTTCCGTCTGAGCTTTAATAACAGGATGATTCCTGGTTATTTTGCAGAGAACGAGGAGAGACAAACATGATTTTTAGGAAGAATGAGAGCGTATGAATAGATTTAGACTCCTCATGCAGGCGTGCAGACAGATGGATGATAAACGCTTCCTGCAGGTTCACTCCCAGTTTATGCAGCTGAAGAGACAAACACTGTGCTGCTGCTGCTGTTGGCCTCAGGGCGAGAAGAGAAAATGGAAAGCAGGAGGAACTCTTCCTTTCCTCCCTCATGTCTTTCTGTAGTTACTAAAAGCTGCAGCGGGTGATTGTTTTCATTAACATTTAAATTACTCTCACAATTAATCCTATATTCTGTGACAGATTTGTTCTTTCGCGGGCCAAAAACCCCAAAAGCTCTTTATTTACTTTCATAAATCAGAGAAAAGTCCTCACATTTAAAAACCTGGAAGCAGCAAATGTTTGAAACGGTTATTGAAACCGTCTGACGTTGGTGTTCATGGTGCAGTGGAGTGTGCGCAGTCAGTGTTAATGGAAGGAAGATTAGTTAATATCGACACCTAGAATGGAGAAGTGATCGCTGCTTTGATTTTAGATCAGCGGCTCAGCGGCGCAGTGAGAATCAGACCTCAGAGAAGAAGCGAAGAAGACGTCTGCGGCGCTGCGTCGGCCTCCTGGGAGTCGTAGTATTGGAAGAAAGAGGAAGGAAGCCTCTGTGGTTCCTGTGGTTTTCTCCCCCTTCCCTGCTTCAAATATAAAGTCAGGCAAACCCTCTGAGTCAGAAGTCAGAGGACAGACAGATCACTGTGTGTGTGTGTGTGTGTGTGTGTGTGTGTGTGTGTGTGTGTGTGTGTGTGTGTGTGTGTGTGTGTGTGTGTGTGTGTGTGTGTGTGTGTGTGTGTGTGTGTGTGTGTGTGTCTGTGTGTCTGTGTGTCTGTGTGTGTGTGTGTGTGTGTCTGTGTGTGTGTGTGTGTGTGTGTGTGTGTGTGTCTGTGTGTGTGTGTGTGTGTGTGTGTGTGTGTGCGTCACCCTCTCCTTAATGGACCAGATGGCCCAGAGAACCGGGACGCCTGCAGACCCGCCGGACTGTATGTTGGAAAAAAAAAAGTACAGAACAAAGAATAATTTGTCTCCAGTTGTATTAAAGCTGTCGCATTACTGACCTCAGAACTGTTGAGAATAATTCACTTCACACTCCAGCTACAGCGATTAATTGATTAGATGTCAACTTTTGAATTAATCGCCCGCTGTTCAGATAATCGACTGATCGAAAACAGGACAGAATTCTCTGATTCCAGCTTCTTAAATGTGAATAATGTTCTGGTTTCTTTTCTGAATATCTTGGAGTTGTGGACAAAACAAGACAGCTGACGACGTCATCTTTATAAAGATAAATCGAGAAAATAAACAGCAGATTAATCACCGTGAAAATAAACGCTAATTGCAGCCCGTCTGTGGACGTGATGGTTGTTTTTAACTTCCTACAGCAACATCATGTATTTGCCGTCACGCTGTGTTGAGGAAGTGTGAACGACCGAGCTGCCAGTTTTCTGCTCTTCAGTAGATCCTCTTTTGAGCTGATATTGTATTTAAAAGCGAGAGTTGACATTTCAGCGGGGCCGGTTCCCTCTGCCGGTCTTAATGTGGGTCAGGGAAGTCCTCTGCCCTCTCCGCGATCGGCCACCGGCCTACTATCCTGTCTGATCCAATCAAAGCTGGCCTGCAGGGGATTATTTAGCTAGCGTTCCCTCGGCTAACAAAGACTCTTCTGTTGGCTCTGACTCACAGTGCTGGTACCCTGGTACCCGGCCTCGGCTTTAGACCAGCACAGTTTTGTCTCTGTGGTGTTTCTGAGCTCAGCGCTCTGGTTTTGACACCGCTGCTGTGGAGACACGGCGGCCTGTGAGAATCACGCCGCAGTGTTTCCTGCTGAGCTCGTTTGTGCGCTGACACTCTCTGAACACCTTCGTCCTACTGATGGGTTATTTTTACACTTTGACTTTGATGCAGCACGCTGACGGCTGCAGTGGTGCCGCTTTCCAGCTGCGCTTTGTCGTAATAAAAGTCTTTGCATAGCTTGAAAAGAAGACTTTGACTTTGTCATGTTGTATCCAGGCAGGAGGGAGTGAAATCTTTTTGGAGGAGGAGGAGGAGGAGGAGGAGGAGGAAAAAAATGGTTAGCAGTAAAAAATCTGAGAGGTTGAAGAATAAAAGTGATTTTAACAACATGAAGCATGCAGAGATGTGAGAGAGTTGCACTGTTCATACTACGGACACGAGGTGCTGAGACACATTTTAAACCTGCTAAAAATAAGATGCTGTAGTCTCCGGTTGCTTAGCAACAGCCCTGAAGCAGGGTTGTGGTACCGATATGGCTGCCGTGGTTTCCTGCATGACAAGAAGTCTGTTAAAGGATTTCCTCAACGACACTTGAATCCGATAAGAGGAGCCGATAACTGAACTGAGAGCGGCTGAATTCACACCAGCGGCGTCCGAAAGTCTCATTTGAATACAGAGATGTCGTTGAAATCTGTGTTTTCTCAGCAAGCTGTGCATCGACGTAAGACTCTCGATTCTTGGAAGAGAAGGCGGCGGAAAAGAGGAAACCGGCTGACGACTGTTGAGACAGTCGATGTGCCAGAAGAGGAAGTTGATCTTTTCAGTATCGTCCTCCTCTGCTGCTTCTTTTAAACACTTTGCAGATGCGAGGCCAAACTTACAACCATTAAAGCTCTCTCGATGTGAGATTGAATTTTGTGTGATTTGATGATCTAAATATCTTAAAGCTTCTGGACTGTGTGACAGGTGATTATCTGAGTATCGGCTCAGTAAAATGTTTGTTTGAGTCTCGGTGTCACCTTCTGCTCACACCAGTTATAATCTGGTCATTTTACATTTTAAAGGTGTATTAATCAGAGAAAATTAGTCAACACACTAACAAAATATTTGCTGACAGTAAAAACACGGTCTTTGGGTTTTGGACGAGAGAAGCAACTTGAAGACGTTGCTCGAGGCTCCGGGAAGTTCTTTATATGTTTTAATGATAGAAAAGATTTTCAGATAAATGATGTTTGCATTCTCTCCGGTCGTCTCGTTGTTTGTTACACGGCTGGACAGGAAAGTTGCGGAGAGGATCAGACGGTCGCTGATTCACCGTCTGCACGTCCTGCACGGCTCCACAGACGGCAGGAGACGAGGAGTCGCTGCAATATTAAAGTCATTTTAAAGGGATTGCACCAATCCGGAGCTGTTATACCCCCACAGACCTGCACACACACACACACACACACACACACAGTGGTAGTGGCCTTGACTGTGCCCTGGAGGGGTGTTGTGTATTTGTGTGTGTGTGTGTGGGTTAAAAGCTCTGCACGAGTGTATCTGGGGCACGAGGATCACTGCATTAAATCAACTTAAGGTTTTAGGTTGGTGTGGGAGGAGTGTGTGGATGTATGAATGTGTGTGTGTGTGTGTGGATTCACAACCATCTAACCATTTTTAGTGTTTTGCGAGTTGCTCGTGTGTGTGTGCGCGCCGCAGAAACGACGAAGACGTAAATCCTGTAAAGACAGAAAATGAGATTGTTTACGACCTGAATCCGACAAAACGGGCTTTCTTTGGGAAGCCGATGGTCATTTGTCACAGTTTGACGTTTCATAGACTAAACAATTAGCACGGTGCCACACACACACACACACACACACACACTGGCTTCCTACTTCTGCTCTGTATCAACACAATTGTTCCCCCCCCCCAAAAAAATCTGCTTGGTAATCCCTGACAGCCACTCTCAGCTTCCTGTCTGTCTGCTGTGACACTCTCAGCGGCTGATAAACGTCCATTTGCCTGCTGATTTGCGTTGGCATGCGCTCGATTGTGTGTGTGTGTGTGTGTGTCTGTGTGTGTGTCAGTGTGTGTGTCAGACGGGCGTCGGGCCAGTGAGTCATGAAGCCGTAAAGGGCAGGGTGAGCGCTGGAATGTGTGACAGAGCTGGACAGGGGGGGTGGCTGGGCCGGACCTGTGTGTGTGTGTGTGTGTGTGTGTGTGTGTGTGTTTTTGTATGGGTCATCAACAAGCGGAAACTCAGAGGAACAAACAATGTGCCGCTCCTTGTACCGGCCGGGTCTGGACTCTCTCCTCCCCGCCCTCCTCTCTCTTAATGACTCGCAGCACCAGGAAGTCCTTGAAAAAGTCCAGAAACAGTTTGATCCAAATTCAAGACCGTATGAAGTATTTTAAGACCGCGTGTCACTGATTCATCAACTCCAAGATATTGAGTTTTCTGTCACAGGAGGAAAGAAACCAGAAAATATTCACATCTAGATAATTTCTCTTTTGATCCCTCAAGCTGATTTTCAGAATAGTTGGTTTATTTTCTCTTCTCGTTTCAGTTCCCCAAATCCTAAAATGTGCAATTTCTGCAGTGAATATTAAACACATTTCCTTTTTATTTTGAAGAATCTGTCACCTGCGGCTCCACATCTCGGCTCATTAATAGCACGACACAGTCGGACTCCATCAGCGTGATCGAGACACTGAATCGTCTAAAGTTTTGTAGAATTGTAGAAAGAAGCTGCGATTAACCCGACCAGGACCTCCGTGTTCAGTCCAGGAATTTTCACACAGCTTTGTTTCTTCATTTTTAATGTTTGACTTCCTGAAAACAGCACACACACACACACACACACACATTGTGTTAAGAGTCAACAAATGGGAGTGAGGCCGTCTGAGGACATTCACACACTCCCTCACACACTCGTGATCTTTTTACCTTCTTCTTACTTTACTGCCACACTCAACCGGCCGTGTCACTTCCTGTTTCTCTGTGCGTCCATCTTTCTGCTCGTCTCTCTCTCCTGTTTGTTTCTGCTGCTTTTATAGGAAGCAAAGGGGGAGAGGAAGGTGTGTGTGTGTGTGTGTGTGTGTGTGTGCCGTGTTTCACATTCCTGCACTTTGGAGCGCACACACACACACGCATAAACGCAAACACATTCAAAATGGACGTGGATGCGGTCAGGTAACTTTTAGAGGATATCTGCAGCGTCAACCTGAAAGTGTGTGTGTGTCTGTTCAAGTTCTCCACACACGTCCGGTCTTGGTATGTGTGTGTGTCAGCAGGGGGTGCACCTTGCTGCTCTCTTACATCACCATTGTCGCCGTGACAGGCAGTTAAATGTGTTGCCTTATAAGGTAAAAGCGTGCGAGGCGGGTGGAGAGGAGGGGGAGGGGCAGGAAGAGCCTGTTACCGTGACAATGCTGTCTGCTGCCGGGCAACTGGGCCGGCCTGAAACTCCAGTTTGGCCACATTTTCAGACACACACACACACACACACACACACACACACACACACACACACACACACACACACACACACACACACTCAGCCCTTTTTTTTATTTCTCCTTCATCTTATCTTTTCTCTCGAGCGCCACATGATTCACTCTTTTAATATTTGCTTTTGTTGCCATAAAAAAATATTTCAGGCGCGTCTTTTGGTCTCTTTGTTGTGTGTTTCTGTCTCTAAGGTGTGTGTGTGTCTGTGTTGGTTACACTCATCGGCTCTGTGTGAGGTCATCGGCACATCAGCGGCAGAACTTCAGTTCTCGTGGGGAATGCAAAGAATGAAGATTTCTAGCCGTCGTCGTGCTTCTCATACCACACACACACACACACACACACACACACACACACACACACAGTCCGACCTGCAGTGTTTCGAGTGTTTCTGCGTCTCCCGTCTTTTCTCCTCCCGACACGTTTGTCCTGACCGTCGGCACCGGGGCGTCACATGGACGGTTAACCTGCTGTGACCTTGGCTTTATAACGTGGATGAAGCGACGCTGCCAGCTGAGCACGTTTTGGCTCTCGTCAGGGTTTTTTCTCCCTTAATGATTAAAATAACCCAGCGCTGAGTAAGTCTGTCTTGGTGGCTCAGTTTAGCACTTACTCATTCTAACTATAGTGGCGTTTACTCACAGCAGACACATTCACACGCTACAGACAGAGAAGTGGCTCCCTGTGCAGAGAAACGATGACAGGAGAGAGCAAAACGTTGCTTATTTAAACGTCCTCCTGAATCATTTTGCTATATTTCGGAGAGCGGTTTCATCGCCCTGCTGAAAAACCATTGTAGATGAATACAGAATGAGAAGTTCACACTGCCAATTACTTCTCCTTTCTGACCAATAGCTTCCTCTAACTAGGTTTCGGATCGTTTTTTTATCAGCCGCTGTTACAAATAGACTCTGTGTGAAACCGTGTGGTGCGAGCAAACCGTGAACCAGCATCGGCTGCAGAAACGACGCTGTGCTTTTTTTATAATAAGTGTTTTTTTCGCTTGTATTTTTATTACTGGAGGTGAAGGTGCACAAATATCTGCATGCCTCGTATGTTCAAGAGGAACAAAACAGAGTATGGGAGTGTAAGTTAAGTCGCTTCAGTCTCACGAACATTCAGCAGGATAAATCTGTCCTCACCAGCTGCTCCTGAACACAAAGGTGAACCAGACAGCTCTGCAAAAACAGGAAAAGAGAGGCTGCCATTCTGTGTGACAGCGTGCTATTTTCTGAGGTTGAATATGAAATTATCGTAACTTTTTAACCAACGTCACGGTGATGAGGGAGATTTCTAGACTAGCAGAAAAACAACGCGTGTATGAAACGACAACAAAACAACTGGAATATAATTTGATGTTGGTGTTATTTCACATAAATGCATCAGAGTAACTGGAGTTATCATCACAGTTATTATCACAGTGTGATGAACAGCCGTGAAACATCCTCCCAGTCTAAAATATCAAACACGATGATCTTTTAAGAGCTGCGACTAACAATCTGATGAATCTGTTTTCAATGATTTGACCAGAAAATGGTTAAAATTGTCGTCCTCAAATGTCTCGTTGTGTCCACAACCCAAAGATATTCAGTTTAAAGTCATAGAGGAGGAAAATATTCACATTGAAGAAAATCTACTGACACTGATTATCAAATTAGTTGTCAGTAAAACTTGTTGCAGCTCTGGATCGCTTCTCCTCTCAGAGAAACAAACACTGTCCGAGTCTTGTGATCCACATCGTGAGCCAACAAGGTCAACTTCTGCTGCCGCTGCC
Source organism: Diplodus puntazzo (assembly GCA_963678695.2). Taxonomy (NCBI): domain Eukaryota; kingdom Metazoa; phylum Chordata; class Actinopteri; order Spariformes; family Sparidae; genus Diplodus; species Diplodus puntazzo. The sequence continues at coordinate 3,408,611 of OZ023162.1, read as the reverse complement.
TGTCAGTGTGCACCGGATCTTTTTGGTATTTGTCCCAGAAATGTCTCAAAATAACGGGTGTGTTTGTCGGATCTGACCTCAGATCGCGATGACGTCTGTGTGAGTATCTGAGCTGCTCCGGGTGTTTCGTGACGCCGCTGCAGTGAACGATGTTGATGTTGGCCGCTGTTCTCCGAGTCGTCATCATCGTCATCATCCACCATCTTCATCGTAACAGTGGGCACGTCACGGTTGAGTCAGTCGCTCCTCACACGCCCAGCATTAAGGGGTTACTCACTTTCTCTTGCATGTTTTCACTCGGAGTTAAATCACTTTCACATGTCGGTGAATCACGGGGAGAAATGTTCAATTCTTCGTCATAAACGAGCGATAAACATCAGCGTCGTAAAAGCCTGCTGCTCGATCTTTAATGAATTCTTGTAATTATTTCATTTGTTGGTATTTTGCTGATGCTCATGTCCAGACTGACCTGATGTTTTGGATTAGCAGGGTCAGTTTGTAGCATCAGAACACACGGCCGTGTGCAGGTTTGGACCTCCTTTACCTTTTTATATTGATGAGCAAATATTAAGCATCTGACAAGCACCTTCCGTCTTAAACATCTTGACGCTTGCGTGCAAGATTTGCTCTATTAGCCGGCGTCATGTGAACAACCTTAGTACTGGTGCAGCGAGTCCGTTTCCTCCTGCCTGAACGGATCAACAACAGAACTGCAGAACTGTCGCGGGGCTCTGGAAACATTCAGCCAGCGGTTTTAATAAAAGGCCGACACAAACAGCTGACGCTTCGCCCTGCCAACTGCTATCAGGCCTGCCAAGCTCCTGATTGGGACTGTTAAAACACACACACATGCACAGAGAGGTGAGTGTGTAATAATAATGACCTCAGCTCGTTCAGTGATCGGGCCGCTCTGGTTTTTGTAACAGGAGGTCGGGCTGAGGAAAGAAGGGGAAACCCGCTCTGGCTACCGGTGGTTCTGGCTGCCCAGCCGGCTCCTGCAGGACGGCTGGAAGTTGAACGAGTGAACGGACCGACGTTTACGTCACAACGAGGCGAAAGTTAACAGTGAAGGTTAAAAAGAGACGCCGGCTGTATTGACTTGTGATAATTCAGCCTGAATTGCAGCCAAGTTGAAGCTTGAGCGGTGTGACGTGTTTGACCTCTGCAGCAGGGCGCTTCACGCAGGTCGAGTTTCTGTTTATGGCCCGATCCCGGTCTCTACCCCGACCCTTCGCTTTCAAGTCCCCCCTGACCCCTCAGAGCAGAGTCACACGGGGCAGAGGTTGAAATCTCTCCTTTTTAAGACCCTCGTACATCATCAGGTGACATCAGCAGCGTTTAAGCTAACGGACTCGACAGGACAGTTTTGGTATTATGTTGTTTATGGATGGAGACGCTCGCAGATCCTCCAGAACTTCATGCTATCAGTTAAATAATCAAACATAAACTAACTCTGCTTCATTAACTGACTGCTTTTACTCAGCAGCAGCAGCAACTTCAGTTAAATCTCAGGCATCATATTCCATCAGAGGGGACGGATGTGATATTGAAACAGGTCAGAAATGTGAGACTGTCATGCACAAATCTGCTGTAACAATGTAGCATTAGCTAACTAGCCACCAAGACGTCAGGTTGTTGGATTCACTGGACTTGGACTGGATCTGTGTCCCCTGCTCATGAGATCCTGTCCCATTGTGTGCAGTCTGAATGGCAGTTTCCAGGTGTTCTTCGTGACCCCCGCTTGGACCAACCAGGCGCCTGAATTACAACCATTTTACTGGAACGTGTCCCGGGTAAGACACACGACTTGTTGATAGTGTCTCTGTACAGGAATGAAGGAATCTGGAGTCCTTGACATCATTCAGACACATTTGTTTCAGTGTTCGCACGTCGGTGACGGGTGAAGTTATTCACAGCAGAGAGGAAACTTTCTGCAACTGTTGAGAGAACAGACAAACGTACGTGTTGGTTTTGAAATGACGTCCTGGTTGAGTCATTCAGTTGCAGCTCGTGGGCGATTTTTGTGAAACGGCGTCGATCGTTGCAACACCTGTCATTGTTGGTGTGAGTGCGTCTTTCTGTGTGCCTGAGGTGTGGCCAGGTGTTCACCGAGAGCAGCACGTCTGTCGTCACAGCTCAGGTGTTGGGAGGTTTGATTTAATTCAGTAGCAGCGTTCCACATTGATGATGTTTTGGTTTGTAGTTTTTGGAAGTATCAGTCATCCATTCACGCTTTGTTTCCACTGCAGCGTGAGTAATCAACAATAGGCTGTTTGAACGGTTCCTCCTTCAGATTTAGGACAGGTGAGATTCAGCTCAGCAACAAATAACATCAACAAACGAAAAAAAGTGAATTTGGATCCTGCATTGTTGTCGTTCGGATGGAGAAAATGATCCACAGCAACATCAGGAGAGACGCAGAAGTGGTTATTCTCTGAGCAAATGACTATTTTGGACCGCTGGTGGGACGAAACAAGCAATTTGAACGCATCACTTTGGCTTCAGGATGCGTTTAATGAATACCTTTTAACTGCTTTCTGGCCTGAAATGAACCAGCTGGTTTGATCAGTTACTAAAAACAACCTGAAAAAAGAAAATTAACCCACAGTGCAAATCATTTACTGCGTTTCACTTCTGTCTGACGCGTCCGACTGGCTCGAGCCGCCACATGTGAAAACACGTTGACACGTCTGAACATCAATGTGTGGTCAAGTTTCTTCTCAGAGTTCAAAGAGTTGTTTTAAATTTGGCTGCATGAATCTAAATGAATAATAAAAAAAAAAAAGATGTAATTGAGTTCATCTGTCTGCTGTGGAGGTGTGAAAACCCGTGAGAAGAACCGGTTCTCTGTGGTGAACCCGATCCGTCACCTCTCCCCTTTTTACAGCCCGTCTGACCTCAATCATCTCGCCATGAGTCACATCAGTTATTTGAATCAGGCCGTCACGCACTTCCTGTTCGCGCCGCTCGTCGTCATCGCGATGCATCACTGCACAGAAAGCAGTAAATCTTCCAGATTTCTTTTTTTTTTTTTTTTTTTTTACAACTTTGCTCAGGAGTTAATGTTTTACATCGTGCTCAGTTGGATTCATTCAGCGCATTCCTGGAGAATTAACATGGACATCCTCCGCCCCCGCCGCTTCCTGTGCTGCGCCTCTAAAGACAGGAAGCGGAGTAGTTGGCTGCTGATTGGCTCGGGGGGGGTGTAGTGATGGTGTGATAGGAAAGACAGGCACACACACACAGACACACACACACACACACACACACACACACACTGAGGGAAACACTGATACCAAGTAATACTGACGGTCTCCGCTGAGAAGTCTTCTTCTTCTCTGCATCTTAATCTGATCTTATCCATCTTTGCCTTTTAGCTGCAGTTAAAGTTTATCTCAGGGTGTGTGTGTGTGTGTGTGTGTGTGTGTGTGTGTGTGTGTGTGTGTGTGTGTCACATGCCATTCTTAACAAGGAAAGAGACAGGAGGCAGAAGTACGGTTGTTTGCACACCCACACTTAACAGCTGATTGCTTTATTGGTTTTATGTTTTGAGTCCAAAGTATTTAGATATAATTTAAGTTCTTTAGTTTAGTTTCTTTAAGATAAATCAGGAGGACCAGTCAGGACTGGTTTGGGATCAGATTGATGGATCGAGGCCCGGCAGAACAAACATCCTCACACCTGTCGTCTGATTTTCATTCAGAAATATTGATGATTTCCCAACAGATTCGCTGCTCACTTCGGAGCAGTGACTCATTTAAAAAAAATCGATCGATCGTTTCAGCAGAGAAAAGGCGAGAAGTCTGAACAGAACCGACAGAAACCCAAACGGTGACTTCTCTGGTATAAAACTGTTCCAACGCTGACAGAAACGTGTTGATCACTTCGAGGAAGAAGCCGTTTAAGAGAATCGATCTTCAGGAAACAGGTTTTTAAGTCAACACTGCAACGACTGGAACAATTAGACGTGTAGAGTCGGTCCAGGCAGACTTCAGCCCTCACTTCACTTTAATTATCTTGACTTTTAACCAGAACTCACAAACTGGACCGAGTAGTTTATGTGATCTACTTAAAGGACCCACTTTGCTGAAGTGTCTGAGAGAGGCTGTGTGTCCAAAGATCTCAGTGATGGAGGGAAACTTTAAGAGCTGCGACGGGATCTTCTCACTCTGATCATTGGAGGGAAGTTTGAGAGAAAGAGCTGAGGTGAGTCCAGACGAGGGTGGAGAGAGGAAGGAGGTGAAGGAGGTGAAGGAGGAGAGATGTGGCAGAAAGGGAGTCGGAGGGAGGAAGAACATAGCTGACATTCCTGACGATCTGTCGTGTTCAGGAGGGTCGACGCTCGCTCATCTTCGGACTCCGCTCGGTTTCTTTTCCTCAGAACCGGGGAGCTCGTTCGGAGGGAGATGTTTGTGATCTGTTGTTGGAGTGCGATCGGGAGGATTCGCAGCGGGACTTCGTGATTTGTCCGTGGCAGCTTTTCAGTAGTACAAAAATAATCCAGATGTGGGAAATAAGACACAGCTGGAAAGCAATAATCCCTGACATTTGTGTATAAATCTGCGTTTTGCTTCCCTGTAATCAGTCTGTGTAGAACAATAGTGCTGTTAGTATTTAGTCTGCAGAACCTTTTACATGAACTGTCTGCTCGGCCTCTTCCTCTCCGGTTCTTCTGCCGCCCCCCTTCCCCTCGCTGAGGTGAAGACCCTGTTCTGGATCCAGATCAAAGACCGGGAACACGTCTCTGAGATCTCCCCCTCTTCCTTTCATGTAGTCCCAGGAAGAGTCCCAGTGTCTCATTAAATCACCTCCTCCCGCGCCGAGCTGTCATCAGTACCGACACAAACCCAACAAACAGAACCCGGTTCTTACTGTGGAGCTGACGTTTCCCGTCTGCTGTTAGCTTTAACGGCTAAAGGTGTCTGAATAGCAGGTGTTAACGACGGTTCTCAGGGTTTTAGTTGTTATACAGTCGAGCGGAGCTTTAGCAGTTTGACTCGTCTTAAAGTCCTGGACGCTGGTTTCTCTTCCCGGCGCTCTGGGTGGGATCGTGCCCTCGCTGACTCCCTCAGCTCGTCGCTCCGCGGCAGGTTACGCCGCTTACCTTTTTAAGGAAGAGCGATTTTATTCTGAGTTTCTTAAACGCGGCCTCTCAAGAGCCGGAGTGATCACACATACTTTGGAGGATTAACATTTATAAGCCCCGGGTGATTTTTCTTGTGCCTGAAGTCTGTGTGTGACGTACATGTAGCTGATTGTTGTAATGAACAGTAGTCCGACCCAAACAGACCCAGAACACAGAACCTCCGTCTCAGCTTAAAGTGAAACACTTGGAATCATCTCTCAGTACAGTATAGATGTAAAGGATTAAGACATGATGGTGTCAACAGAGCTGATAGTGAAGCAACCAGCTCAAAGTCAGCAGCAGTTTTTATTGACACACAGCAGGAAGACGTCTCGTGATGTTGAAATGTGCACAAACACAACTGGGTCAAACCGCTCGGACATGTCAGTGTGTTGTTACAGAAATGACTTCAGCCACTGCACGTAGAGACGACTGAGGGATGATTTCTACAAGTTTCCTCCGAAAACGAGCCAAAGTATGAATCAGAATCACATGTTCGCGTCACTGATCAATCTGCTGATGATTCATAGCAATCACACTTCGGAAAAATGCTCCTCAAATGACTCCAACAAACTGTCCAAAACCCCCCAAACTCTTCATTTTCTGTCAATAATGTCACAGAAAAGCAGCAAATCCTCACGTTTAAAGGCCGAAACCAGCAAGTGTTGCTTCAGGAATGACTGCAAACAATTGTTTTGATCATCAAAATAGTTGGAAACTAGTTTTCTGTCACTCCACTAATTGACTCGATTAGTCGTTGCAGCTCCGGGTGTCTGAAAACATACAGATAGGACGTCGTCTTCTGACATTTTTTAGACCAAACTACCGTACTTTCCGGACTATAAGCCGCTACTTTTTCCCCATGCTTTGAACCCTGCGGCCTATACAACGGTGCGGCTAATTTATGGATTTTTACAGCTAACGGCCACTAGGGGACCTCCTCAATCTATGGATTGTACAGGATACGTCCCTCACCTTTAACGCCTGGTTTATTATTACGCTTCTGCGTCGCAACGACAGCGTAGCTACGTCGTCGACTCTACACCGTCATTGAGCATTCGGAGTTCTGCGTCGAGGGAACGCGTTGTTCTGTCGGTGGACGTCATCAACGTCAGTGATTCAGGTCTGTTATGCTAACAACACATAGTCAGACAGGTGGCGGTGCTAACGGAGCTAACAGCTGTCTGTCAGTCTGACCGAGAAGTTTCTCACTTTACTTCGCTGTTAGTTGAATTAAATGACATTCATGTTGTCTTTAACTGTCCGTGCGAACCAGTCCGCAGCTTTGTGCGTCTGTTTGTGCGTCTCTGACTCTTGCGTGTTGACGTTTGCGTGGTCATAGGTTATGCAAATATGCAACTTGTTTGTTGAAATGTTAATAAAATGGAAGCTTCCCCAAACAGCAGTCTCTTTCCCGACAATCTCCTCTGTGCACGAGCCTTTACATATGGTAATTAAACGCTAAAACACCTGCGGCTTATAATCGGGTGCGGCTTGTATATGTACACATTTGTGTTTTTCCCTAAAATTGGCTGGTGCGGCTTATATTCAGGTGCGCCTTATAGTCCGGAAATTACGGTAACTGATTAATCCAGAACGAAAAGAGAAATGTTATTTTCAGGGTTATTATTAATAATATACGTGTATTTGTATCATGTTGCCATTGTGTTTTTAAAAAAAACGCTGTACAGCTCTTTTGGGAGAGCTCCCTGCTGATCCTAAAATAGGTTGGAAAGACAAAGAGACACACACACGCACACGCACACGCACACGCACACACACACACACACACACACACACACACACACAGGTCTCTGTCAGCGGCCGTGCAATCCGACCTCTGGTCAGACTCTTTGAGCAACAAAGACAGGAAGAGGCATAAATAAATGAACAAATAACCACATCGCTTGACACTTTACCCTCTTCCCTCCCTTTCTCCTCCTCCTCCTCCTCGTCCTCCTCGTCCTCCTCCTCCTCGTCCTCCTCCTCCTCGTCCTCCTCCTCGTCCTCCCCCTCCTCCTCCTCCTCCTCCCCCTATTTCCTCTCGTCTCCCCTTTCCCTCCACCTTTAAGTCCTAAAACGGTAGCAAATCACTAAAAGCCAGGAGGCAGCTGCTGATTAGTTTGGACTGCGGGTGGAAAGATAAAGTCACCAAAGTCATCAGTCACCAGGAGAAAAAGACTCAGTGAGCCGCTGAAACCACAAATACGCTTTTTTAGATTTATGACTTTCTGTCGCAAAAATAATCAACTTCTTATTTCCTGCTCGACGATACGATGTGTGAGAAAATGAGACGTGTGGTGGTGGAGTGTGTCGTGGAGATCGTGTTACACACACGCTCAGGGTCGTCCATGTAAAAGATTAAGGTTGTGTGTGTGTGTGTGTGTTGTGTTGTTGTTGTTCCCTGTGGCGGTTCAGAAACACACAGCTCTTCCTCTCCTGTCTCCTCTTCCTCGTCTCTTCCATCTCGTCCAGCTTCTGCAGGTTGTTGTTTCCTCGTGCAGTGTCTCCAGGACAGGAGCAACATATTTAATTTATTCTCTGGTCTTAAAAAGCGTCGTCCCCTCTTTAATCTTACGTTCATGATTTAATGTGGTGTGTCTTTTTGTAAACATCCCTCCTCCTCCTCCTCCTCTTCCTCAGCTTCATCTTTCATCTCCTCAAACTGCTTCTGTCTTCTGAACTTTTTAACCCACGTTCAGCCGTCTGTGATCCTCCGTCAGCCTCCTCCAGCGCTGGTCACTGTGACTGTTACACCTGTTTTGTGTTCCCCGTCTTTGTTGTCCAGCTGAAGCTGCAGCGATTATTTAGTTTTTTCATGATCCATTCATTGTTTCAGTCGTCGTCTGAGCAGAAATGTCAAACGCTCCCAGCTCCTGAAATGTGAGGAGCTGCTGCTTCTGTTGTCATTTCTGACAGTAAGTGAAGAGTCTTTCAGTTTTAGAAGCAGTTTGAAGATGATTTTCTTCAGTTTTCTGACATTTTAAGATATTACACAACACAGTGATTTAAAAAAGTAGCTGCACGTTTTATTTGAGAGCAGATTGCAGTCGGGACGAAATCAGACGTAAGGTTTAAACTTTTAAACTTTCTTTTTTTTCCTCTGGTTGTCTCTCTGCTTCCTCTTTCCCACAGTTCATCACTTTTCCTCCTTCTCTTGATCACCTCCCAGCTTCCTCTCCTCCTCTCCTCCTCCCCTTCTCTGTTTCCTCTCCCCTCCCCTCCCCTCGTGTCCTTAATCCTCCCTTTCCTTTGTTTTCTGTGCGCTGCTGTGTCTCCCCCACAGCGCCGTGTGTCCGGCTGGACGTGGTCGATGAAAACAGTCCGTGTTAAACTGTCGACTCACATAACGGCGTATCTGAGGGCATCAGGCCGGCCGAGAAGTACGCAGCAATTACATGTTTGTCAGCTCCTCGTGTGTGTGTGTGTGTGTGTGTGTGTGTGTGTGTGTGTGTGTGAGAGAGGTTGTCCTCCACATTATAGCTCTGCTCTCCTGACGACCTGTCAGCACATGAAGCAGGAGGGAGGCTCCCTCAGTGTGTGTGTGTGTGTGTGTGTGTGTGTTTGTGCACACATGTTAATGATCACCTGTCCAGACTTGAGAGGATAATGAGACCAGAACAGCCTCTGCAGCAGATCTCTGCTCCGTCTTCCTCCTCCTCCTCCTCCTCCTCCTCCTCCTCCTCCTCCTCCTCCTCCTCCTCCTCCTCCTCCGTTCTCTCTCCTCCTCCTCCTCCTCCGTTCTCTCTCCTCCTCCTCCTCCTCCTCCTCCGTTCTCTCTCCTCTCCTCTGTCATGATTGAGGCCGGTTCATCCGTCACATGCACCGATGCACCGTGAACCCTCGCAGGTCCGACCGCGGCCCCTGAGGCCCGGTGTCGTGTTGCTGCACTGTGACTCTGGTTCTGCTCGACAGTAGCAGGCTGCGTATCCAGTTACACCGCTGCTGTGTGAGCGGAGCAGAGAGAAGAGGAACCTCTTCTGAGTGTTTTCACCGAGACTCTAGATTTATATTTGAGCTCAGCGCGGTCGTAATGTTCATCTCTGAGGTGGAGTCCGAGTGAAGATGCTCCTCGCCTCGCGGTTGTTGCTTTGATCGAGTTCAGTTGTGACGGCAGCGACAGATAATTGTGTAAAAGTCCAGCAGAAGTGTCTCTAGGTTTCCTGTTCTGCATGGAGATTACCTCAGTACCAAACACATTAACATTCACCTTCTCTCATCTTTATATTTGAATAAGTGTGTGTTTGGGTCCAGAGTGATGTCGTGTCAGACTTGTTGAATGTTGTCGTCGTGTTCGTCTGATGAAACAACTGGTGGATGCAACTCATCCCTGTTTTTAATCAATGCATAAATTAAATCAGATCTTTGTTCATGTGTCTTTAACAGAAGCCATGTTTGTTGTGTGTGTGTGTGGAAACACTTTTCTCCTTCCTGCCTTCAGACTGAAACACAAAGACGACCTGTGCTCTGCGTTTGAAGCTGCAGAGTGTGTGACAACAGCTCGCAGTGCCGCTGTGTCGCACGCCACAGCCCTCTTTTAATTGGCCGGCCTCTAAGAATAGGAGGCCTTGTGTCAGGCCAGACCAGACTAGTAGCTGAGCTTTATTCCCGGGGCCAGGCCAGCATGGTTTTGGCCCAGCTCAGTCTGGTACAGCCAGTCCAGTCTAGTACGTCTCTGTCCAAGTTCCTTGAGGTCGTCCCTCCTGCCAGCAGGTCCACATATAACTCCTTTAACTAGCAGCACAAACTTACCATCTGCTGCTGTTTGTGCTTTTTCTCCCTCTGACCCTGTGAAGTGCCGTGATTCAGCTGCACATAACAGGCCGTAGTTCCACCGTGAAGGTCAGTGCAGGACTTAAATACCCTGCTCAAGGGCACGTCAACAGCTACTGCTCTCAGTCACAGAACCTCCGAGTCGCTGAGGCGTTTTTTCTTCTGCTTTCGTTTGCAGGATCATCAGTGATTCATTAAAACATTGAGATTAAAGGAACAGTTCTTCCAAAAAATTAAAATTCAGTCATCGTCCACTCAACCCCACAAGAATGGGGACGAACGGGTGAAGTTTCATTCTCCATTAAACATTTCTGGAGCTTCACAGCAAAACAGCGTCCCAGTTTTCTCTTTTCAGTCGCTTTATCTCACATTTTTTCCCATCGAGCAGAATGCTGCAACGCTGTTTTGCTGTTTTGTGGATTACAAAACTCCACCTGACTTTGCATCAGCTCCATCAGCTGAGGAGATAATGACTGAATGACTTCATTTTCGGGCGGACTGTTCCTTTTTATCAGCAGAAGCGCAGCGTGGAGGACCGACGCTGCTGCGTGATTCACTCAGGCCGCGCCTCTCTGAAGTTGTAACGGAAAAAAGTGACGTAAGACGTTTCAGTTTCAGCAGCTTCATCGCACCATGAAATCTCTGTGCAGAGGTGAAATATCAAAGAGTTCATCACATGTTGCTTAAGTGTGTGTGTGTGTGTGTGTGCAGCCTGTGTACAGAGTGTGTGTATATATTTATACATGTACAGGTGTGTGGGTGGCCCCCGGCTGTGAGAGTGTGAGATGTGTTGAGAATGTGCGAATCATAACGACCTGAAATGAGATGTGAGACTTCAAGGTGTAAGACCTCTGTGACTCTCTGTAGAAGAAGAAACAAGAGAACCGTCGGCTCGTGGGTCGGTCCGACGGAACACGTTTTCTTCTTCTTCTTCTTCTTCTTCTTCTTCTTCTTCTGTGGTATGTGTTCAGTGTTGATGTAAATGACAGGCTTCCACACTGAAACGACCAACTGTCAGACTGCTAGTGTGAGCTCATCAAGAGAAAAAGGGATTATGTGATCCTGAACACACGCACGCACACACGCACACACACACACACACACACACACACACACACACACACACACACACACACAGCTGATGTCATGCAGAGAGCACGAGGCAGTTGAGCAATAACATTGTGTTCAACCGAGACACACCCTTACCTGCCACCGTGTGTGTGTGTGTGTGAGTGAATGTATGTGTGTGTGTGTGAGTGAATGTGTGAATGTGTGTGTGTGTGTGTGTGTGTGACACTCACTCAGAATATATACAATTAAAGGATTTGTGTATTGAGAAAACTGCACATTCATTAAGAAGCCGGGTCAATAATTGTTGTGTACGTGCGCTTTAAATAGAGTCTGAGCGAGCTATACAGTGATATGAGGTGTGTGTGTGTGTGTGTGTGTGTGTGTGTGTGTAGGTGGTTAGATGTCAGTTTGTGTGTCTCATACATTCCTGTCCAAGGAGTGCTGTGTGTGTGTGTGTGTGTGTGTGTGTGTGTGTGTGTGTGTGTGTGTGTGTGCGCGCGTCTACTGCCTGCATGTTTGCATCGTAGCGTGTCGAGCTCATTCCAAAGTTCCCACCTTCAAACGAGTGATGAACTCTGACCTTTGACCCCTTGCAGGCCCAGTTTTTGGGGCAGAGTTGAAAAGGTGTTGTGATCAAACAGCTGACCCCCGTTAGACCCCGTTAGACCCTGTTAGACCCCGTTAGACCCTGTTAGACCCCGTTAGACCCCATTGGACCCCGTTAGGCTCCCTCGCTCATCGGACGTTGTATATCTGCCACGCGAGGAGACACGTCGGCCGAGTTTAACCGCTTCCAGAGGTTCCGCTTCCAAGGCGAAGGTGCCTCGCATCTCGCCCCGAAACGTACGTGTGGCGAGAACAAAACCCTGGTTTAATAAAATAAGACGTTACAAATGGAGAGCACAAAACAAAACCTTTATCTGAAACCCTGAAATGGAATAAAGCTGCACAGTTTTTGGGAGATATTCGGGCATTTTGAGCTACATGTGTTTATATAAAAAAAGCAGCTTTTACGACGACATGAAGGTTAATCGGTGCGATCAGGGTCGCGGCTGATGATAACAGAGAGGATGTTTTCTTCACTGCCGCTGCAGCAGTGATGCAACAGAAAGCAGACGGCGAGAGTCGAGCTTCACGCACAAACTGTAAACCTTCTTAACTCTCGCAGCTCTTTGCTCTCTCTTCTGTCCCGCGCTGCGCTCACACAGCTTGTTATCTGTGTCCCGAGCTCGGGTCAGAAATCCTCTCATCAGAACCATCTGATCCGATGTGTGTGTAGCCAACACAGAGCGTCCACGCGGGCAGGTTTAACAGGCTTTCTCTGGCTCTCATCCTATTTGCTCCCTCGCTCTCTCTCTCCAGGAATTAGGGTCAATTCTCTCTTTTTTTTTTTTTTTGTTCGGTCAGTTCAACAAGTAGATTACCTTCAGAATTTAAACTGGAGCTATTGTGACATCAGAGATCCTTCAGCCTGCCGCGAGGACGTTGGAAATTCAGTCAGTCAGTCAGATGTATCCTGATCCTGATCCTGATCCTGATCCTGAGTCTGATCCTGATCCGGTGTCCAGCTCGCTCTCTCTCTGAGCTGTGTGCTGTGTGAGCATGTCTGTACCAGTTTCCAACACACAGCAGCACCACACCTTGTTGTCGCTGATTGACATCAGGTATCTGGAGGCATTGCCATCTTTCTACGGTACAAACGGCAGAATTCAACAGAACACAAGTTTCCTTCTTCCTGCTTGTCACCGACCCAGATTATCCTGACTGACGGCCCGCTGTGAGCCGCGCATGTGCCTGTTCAAACTTTGATGAAGGCTGAAGTGTCCTTGAGCAGGAGTGCCTAACAGTGCGTGTGTGTGTGTGTCTGTGTGTGTGTCTGTGTGTGTGTGTGTGTGTGTGTGTGTGTGTGTGTGTGTGTGTGTGTGTGTGTGTGTGTGTGTGTGTGTGTGTGTGTGTGTGTGTGTGTGTGTGTGTGTGTGTGTGTGTGTGTGTGAGGGTCTGACCTCTGACCCCGGACGGCGAGGATGAAAGAGTATCAGCTGTGTAATCTGTGGCGTGCCGTGTTGTACGGAAGGTAACGTCCCCGGGCTCTCTGCAGGTCTCAGCCTGTCGCCGTTTGTTCTCGGCGCTGCTCCCCTCGTCACCACTCCCAGTGGCAGCGGTCCTGTCGGGACACAGCCGGCCTCTGCGGCGATACACTCCACATTCCTAGACTAATCTAAATCTCACTGCTCCTCTCTGGGCTCCGCCGGATGAGATCAAACATTTCATGCCACCCGCCGCCGGGGAGGTCGGACCGACTCGACCCGGTGCTGTCTGGATGTTATCGACGTCTGTGCCGCGATCGATTCTGCTCATCGGTCCGAAGCTAAGCCTGTGTGTGTGTGTGCTGCTAATGTAATTATAACGCAGGATATTTAACCTCTGTAATGGATGTTGAGCTCAGCGGGGAAGCGGCAGCATCGTGGTTGTGACGCTGTGAAACGCACCGTTTCTGTCATGTAGGGAGGAAAATCAAGACCATCGCTCACGTTTCCACTCTGAGAAACTGTTCCCGATCTAAAAAGTGTTTAATGTGCAAATGCAGAGCTGTGAAGGCCTGACGAGATACTTCTGTTCTCGACTCATCGTCCTGATCTTTGGCACTTCTCTGTCTCGATCTGACCTCCAACTTGTTCCTGTCCAGTTAATTCAGAACCAATTAATCTCATCTGTAATGTGAAGAACGACCTCCACAGATTACACTGAATGATGCATCAGTCCAGCTCCCTCCTCCTCCTCCTCCTCCTCCTCCTCCTCCTCCTCCTCCTCCTCGTCTCTCCTGCTCTGTGTTCACAAACATTATGACAGGGTTCTGCTCGCTGCCCGGCCCCTCTCCCCTCCGTCCCACTGACTGTGACCACCGGCACAAAGCGCCCATTGAGCCTGCTGGATAATAGCACCCTTCAGCCCCCCGTACTCTCCCTGAGCCCGCTGCTGCTCTGTGACCCTCCCCCAGACCGGCCGATACCAACCCCCACCTCCCCCGACACACAGCCACTAATATAGAGCTCGCTCTCTGAGACTGGACCGGGACCCACACTGTGAGGAGGGAGAGGAGGGAGGAGGGGAGATACATTTCACATAAACAAACAGACAAAGTTAGGGGGGGAGGAAAGTAGGGAGGGAGGGGGAGACGGGAAAGACAATGCACACACACACACACACACACACACACACACACACACTCTCAGAGGTAACGGCAGCAGCAGGAAGTGGCGCTGCAATGACAGGAAGCTCCAGCTCAGTTTAGCGTGCTCGCCGTCTATTTTACCTTCTTATGAATGTTTGGCGGTACAACCACTAGACGGCGCCGCTCGCTCTCAGAGCGGTCCACCACCTTAAAGTCTCCTCCCAGCTGTCGGTGTCTGTGTCCGGGCAAAGTTCAAAACTTCTCACCAACTTGTATAAACTCTCCTCTAAGAGTTCTGGCCCGGTCCTGTCTGGCTTGATTTATTAGCTACTCTCCCCCCCACGACTACCAGAGGTACTGATCCGTTGGTCCGTGTCCGTCAGCTTTCGGAGAACGTACGGAAATAAGGAGAAATGAACCCAGAGTACCGACAGATTAACCTGTCGATTTATTTCCTTGATTAACTGATTAGTTGTTCGGCCCAATATGACGTCCTCAAATGTCTTGTTTTGTCCACAACACAGATATATTCAGTTTACTGTCCCAGAGGAGGAACAAAACCAGGAAATACTCACGTCTAAGAAGCTGTAATCAGAGAATTTGAACCTCTTCTGTGTTCGTTCAGCTCTGAAGCTTCAGCAACACTTCAGTCAGCCGCACAGGAAGAATTGTTCTTGCGTGTTGAGTTATAAAATGTTATAAAATACTTTTTCCTCCTCCCTTCACATAAGAAGAGACAAGATGATCCTTTAAATGTGCATCGTTACAGCAGCAGAGATGAGTATACACACAAAAAACAATAGATAAGTAAAAAAGCTTTGAACAGGAGGAAAATAAAACCGTAAGAACATTAACTTAACTTGGATTTTCACCGTGGCACATAAGAATTCCTCCCTTTTTAAAAGCTGTAATTATATCTCAGCTGTGTGTTTGTTGACTGGAGCCCCACACAACGTCTCTGTAGGTGGAGTTAATCAACTTGAAAGCAAACAGGAAGCGTAGGACGAGTTCAGGACGCGTAGCAGCAGCTTCACTGAGCCGCTGCAGGCCGCCGGACGCTGGACTGGAAGTATTTTTGGCCGCTTGGCTTTTTTAGGCACTTCCCGTAAAAAGTCGGGGAAAAGAAGCGTTCTGACACGTTGATGGATGATGTGCCATAACTGAGACGTTTGAAGAGCTGCGTGACAAAGCGCTCGGCCCACCTCAGTGCCACCGACTGCTTCACAATAAAACTGATTCAAAACACATTTGGGAAGAATGTCGGCTAACCAGGAGCACGAAAACACACAGCGACTGATGTGTGTGTGTGTGTGTGTGTGTTTTCTCAGATGTCTGTGTTTATGCTGGGTTCACCATTCTGAGATTTAATTACAAGCATCACACATGGTTCATTTCTGGTTGTCAGATAATCTATGTGATCTGTCGTCAGGTTCTCAGGATCAATGGCGGCCTCGCTCTCTTTAACGTGTGGGACGCGATGTGCTTCTTCTTGTTCTTTATCGTGGGACTGAGCTGCAAACTGAGGCCGGATTTGTTTCCGTCTTTTCTGTCGAGGCTTGAATGATTTCAGAGGTTGTGCAACGAGAATATGAAGACGAGTAAACGATGGGAAAATATGAAGAGAGATGAAGATTCGTCTGTGTGACATGAAGTTTAAATTATTCTCTGAGATCACAGGCCGTTCTTATTTTTAAGCTATTGTGTTATAACATCTGTCTCCGCCCCCTTTTCTTCGGCTACTTCCTGTCTCTCCCTTCCTGTGCATTGAATTCCATTTTCTTTCATTCTCGATCCAAAGTTGTTTATTGTCATAAAATTTGGAAAAACATGCCGTCCCAGGCTGTGAATAATCGCCGTTTTTCCCTCTTTTCTGTGCCCTCGTGCAGACGTTCACGGCGTGGTGTAACTCCCACCTGAGGAAGGCCGGCACGCAGATCGACAACATCGAGGAGGACTTCAGGGATGGGCTCAAACTCATGCTGCTGCTGGAGGTCATCTCAGGTAACTCACGGCACGAATACCGACCACGAGCAGGAAGTTAGGCTCTGCAGGAAGTTTTTAATTAAACCAAAATGGCGCCCGATCAATGTCTGACATGTGTGGCGGCGTTCCTCTCCAGGTTTCTTGAGATTAATTGCAGGTTGTAGCAGAGAAACTGTTCCTGTTGGCGAAGTAGAGAATCATTTGTCCTGCTGTCGTCCCTCTAATGAAGCTGCGACTCGCGTGTGGCTTCCTTTTTCACACTCGCTTCAGTTTTTTCTGCTGCGAGCGGCGCTAACGTCCCCGCGGAAACTTTAACCGTCCCGGCGGTGGCGTTCTGCTGAGCCGGCGGAAACAACCTCAGCTCCCGTCACCGCAGCAGCTAACACACTCACTGTTTGTGTGTTCGTGTCTGCAGGCGAACGGTTACCCAAGCCCGAGCGAGGCAAGATGAGGGTCCACAAGATCAACAACGTCAACAAAGCTCTGGACTTCATCGCCAGCAAGGGGGTCAAACTGGTCTCTATCGGAGCTGAGGGTGAGCACACACACACACACACACACACACCAAACACAGGCATCTGCTCACATTTAATCAGCTTTACCTCATGAACTGCAGACTGACTGAATTCACACCACACTGAGGCGTAAGTGTCATTTGATTAAAAACCAGTAAAGAAGCACTAAGTGTCGAACCAGCGCCTGTAACGTCCTGATGACTCGGCTGTACCTGTCGCTCTTTGCATCTCGCTCGTCTGTATGGGAGCGTTTCCATTTCCACGCTAAAGGGCCCATTATCTCATAATGGTGTGAAGATTGTCTAATGTTCAGCAAACAGTTTTGAAACGGAGAGCATGTAACCGGCCCGGCTCGTCCCAAAATAATTGAGATAATAAGCCAGGTGAAGCTCCGGTTCTCTCTGTATTTGTTTCCTGGTGTCTCTCGTCCTCCATCAGAGCCGGCGCTCTTGTATACAGATGTTATTTATTCATGAGGCGGGCAAACTGTCCTTTATATAAGTGATTTGATGTTTTACTAGCAAAAAACTGCACTTGATCTGCACCTCACGTTCTGTCCCACCGGCGCTTTGAAGGTGAAATAGCAGAGTAATCTAAACAAATGAGATAGTTGGTTAGTGAGTTACGAGCGGTCAGGGTCAGTCGGAGGACCTCGACCTTTCTCCCACTCTGTCTGGACGAACGTGACATTCCTGCAGCGTGACACAACGACCAAACTGAAGACCGCTGAGCACAAAAGTGCCCGAAATACTGCAGATTCACGTCACACACACACAGTTTCTCTCTCTGGCCTCGTATGAAAGCAGCCCACTAAAGGTCATCTGCTGGAGCCGGACTGAGACAAATGTTCCTTCATCCGTCTGACTCGTTGCGGTTTGATCTCCAGAGAATTCAGTCTGAAAACTCTCTGTGATCGCTTCATGTCAAGGCTGACACACCTTCACCACAACACATCTGACTTAAACACAACACACACACACACTTTTAGCACAATTAGAAGTGAAGAAAGCGTCTGAGAGGCGGAGGTGAAGATCACATTAGACGTGAGGAATGAGAGCGATGCAGAACGAACGGTGAGAGTGTGAGCGATAAACTGGAAGCAGGTGAAAGTATGAGAGGAATCTGAGTCACGCTACAGAACTCCTCACTGACTCGGCCATGACGTGACGACCTGTCCGGTTCTGTGTGTCGCCGTGTTCATTAACCGGACAAATATCTGCTGGGAAACCTTCAGAGGGAGCGATGCCTGAAATCTGTCTGTAAACAGGTTGAATTGTTTCTGTGATTGAAGAAAATCTAAATATTGTTTTCACTGCACACGTCTTCGCAGTCAATCCACACATATTATAAAGACATATAAATGTGTTGACTAGAAAGTAATTCACTCCTTTTCAAATGACTGAACGACGGTCGCATTATCTGCTGCACAAGAGACTCAAATTCAAACAACCAGCTGACTGAATTTTGAGTGATTTTCTGAAAGAGATCTTTGTTAAAGTCTCACGCTTCCAGGAGAAACTGGAGGTTTGGCAGCTGCAGCGACGTTAAGTGCAGTTGTGTGTGGGCGTGTTGGTGTTATTAGATGAAAGAGCAGATGTAAGAATGTGAAAACAAGATTTACGTTCCAGAGTGAAATGAAGACGCGACAAAGAAATCGATTGTGCCGATCGACGCTGACGTTTTCTTCTCGTTGTGCAGAAATCGTGGACGGAAACGCCAAGATGACCCTGGGAATGATCTGGACCATCATCCTCCGCTTCGCCATCCAGGACATCTCTGTAGAAGGTACGACTCCCCGTGGTTTTAATTAATTTGCATAAACACATTAAAGAGACAGAGAAGTGCCTTGCTGAAGAGCACGGCGGCAGCTTGACTCTCCAGCTGATCAGCTGACCGAGACCTGAAACTTTTAGAGCAAGTTGAGGATGAAATGTGGGAACTAGAGTGGAAGTAACACGGCTAGACACACTCATTGACTGACACACACACACACACACACACACACACACACACACACACACACACACACACACACACACACACACACACACACACACAGGAATGAGTAGTGATGGGATACAGTCCAGTCAAAACAGGTCATGTCTGCTCACTGAGACTAATGGTGTTGTGAAAATAGGAACGCTGTTAGATTTATTTTTGTTATTAATATTTTTACGTGGTTATTCAGTGAGAAAGGTGAGGAAACTTTTGAATTCTCCTTTATTAGTTTAGTTTCCGTTTAATCTGTCAAATGTCAGAAAAAGCTGATCACAAATTCAAAGGTGACGACTTGAAATAAAATGTTTGTCACACTGAATATAAGCTCACATGAGAAGAACAGCAGCAAATCTATAGGGCAACTCCACTAACAGTACACATTCAAGCATTCCAGTGATGTCACTCAGTGGCAAAGTTGCATCATGGGTAATGTAGTCTCCAGCTTTTGAACAGCAGTCCAGCGCTCGATCGTTGCACAAAGGATCAGAATCGATGCAGCAGACGAGAGATTCTTTATTCCACTCATTCTTCTTCCTTTTCAACATGTGCCGCCTACATTACCCACAATGCAACTGAGTGACATCACTAGAGGCAACTTGCATGTGCGCTAGTGCTCATCTAGACCTGTAAACACACTCTACTGTGTAAAATTGGTGGAGTTTAATTGTCTAATCCATGAATCGGCCCATCACTGAGTGTTTGAACACTGATGTGTGTTTTTCATCTCCGCGTTTGTTTCTCTTGATAACTGTCGACTGGATCCTCTCAGTCGGCGCTGTAACGACTCTGCGGTGGCTAATTAAATCCGTCTGTGTTGAATTAACTCTGGTGGGTGTGGGACGCCGCTGAAAGATATTGGCTCATATTCTTTTAATTCTCCGTATTAGCGACTGACGGTTGTTGTTCGGTAAACAAAAACATCCTTCTTGTTTGACTGAAGCGCTTCAGATTTAGACGCTGCAGGAATAAAATCTGTTTCTTGACAGTTTAACAGACATGATCTTCTCTCCTCTCTCTCTCCTGCTGCTGCTTCTCTTCTCCTCTGTTCCTCCTCCTCTTCCTCGCTGCAGAGACCTCTGCGAAGGAGGGTCTTCTGTTGTGGTGCCAGAGGAAGACCGCTCCCTACAAGAACGTCAACGTGCAGAACTTCCACATTAGGTAACACACACGTTAGCATGCACACGTTAACGGATCTCATCAGTGTTTTTATTGGATAAAAGCTTCTCGGAACATCGCAGATATTCAGAATTTCCATCAGGATTCAGTTCTTGATCTCGAGGCTGGAAAAAAAGGGTTTTTTAAAACTCTGCAGTGAGACCGGGGTGATGGAAACTGAACGACGAGCTGGCCAATATTTTAGAAAATAGACTTTCTCAGTTGTCATGGAGAAGCATGATCACATGTAGTCGTATACGAGTAAATATTGGTGGGAGTTTGTACGTGTTGATAGGTGACGTCAGCGAATGCTAACGCTGATCTACACTGATCGAAAGCTCGATGCTCGAGTCCAGTCAGATTTTATTTATAAATCCCAAATTTTCAATCCCAGAAGGACGATCTGTTGGACACCGTCTGTCCTCCAGAAAAAACAGTTATAGAGAAAAGAAATGGAAGAAACCTCAGAGGAGGATCTCTCACCGAATTATGGTGAAACCACTTTGTATACATTTAGATTCTTGAATATATGAGATGAAGGTGGATGCAGGAGGAAGCAGCTGTTCAGGAATATCAACTATTCCTGAAATTTAACCGCTGTAACTGTGAGGAAACGTTGCCCCCTGTTGGAGGAACAGGAACATGTCAGAAGCTCCTCAGTGAGCCGTTCTGTCGGATGATCAGAAGCTAAATATCTTTCTGCGTTCGTCACGTGACCTCGCGCTCAACACATCTGCTCTCTGTAACAGCTGGAAGGACGGCCTCGCCTTCAACGCTCTGATCCACAGACACAGACCGGATCTCATCGACTACGACAGCCTCAGAAAGGTACGCACACTCATCAGACCGCAAGTTCAGATCTGTTACTCAGCCTAAACAACGCTAGTTCTGCTCTGACGCTGTGATTGGTTGTTCAGGACGACCCAGTGACCAATCTGAACAACGCCTTCGAGGTGGCGGAGAAGCACCTGGACATCCCCAAGATGTTGGACGCAGAAGGTAAGCTGTCTTATTACTCTGTTTACTGTAATCTATTACACTTGCTGTAAAGTAACTGGCTGTGTTTACATGCACGAACACAGACTGCAGGCCACAGTGTGACTCAGCGGGGTGTTGGGTCGTCTCTCTTCCTGCACCCACAGTGGCTCTAATAAGCCGTTTGGATTCTGGATTTTCAGACACCAAACTGTAACTTAAAGTGAAACTCTCGCCAAAAAGCAACCTAGACTTTATTTGTGAATGTATATGAGTCAAACCTTCGTGTAAAAGCATAATTACGATGAAAGAGGCACTTTTAAGATTTACCGAAGTTTAGTTTTCGTGCAAGCTAATTTTCAATGGGAGTGCTACGGGCACTTTAGCGATAGCATCAAAATCTCTATTTTTAAAACACTAAGAAGGCTCGACACAACATGAAACTTTGCTCGTAGTATCACCAGGGTCTCTACACATGAACACGAGCATTGAGAACATCGTTTCTGTACACAGAGTTACTAAAAAGAAGGTTTTTGAACGACTCACGTTAGCTGCTGCGTCTCCGGTGCGCCGCCATCATGGCAGACAGAAAGTGTCGATCCCCGAGTGCGACCTAACAGGAAGGAGAGTAATGGAGAACCTCCTGCCTGTTTGGTCGCACTCGGGGATCCACAGAAGTCTTTGGTCGTAATTATGCTTTTACACGAAGGTTTGACTCGTATACATTCACAAATAAAGCCTCGGTTGCTTTTTGGCGAGAGTTTCACTTTAAACCCAACTTCAATCTAAACAGCGATGACTATCTGCAGTGATATCGCAGAGCGGTGCGACTCATCCTGTCTGTCACAGTGTTGATGTGCATGTGAACGCAGCTCCTGATCTCCACTGTTGTAAATGTGATGTGAGCTGTTGCAGCAGGCGAGGAGCCGAAACCGGAGCCTCAGTCCCTCCCTCCATTTCCCCCTCTGTGTCCTCTGATGCTGGGGATTGAAAAGCATGTGATCATGATGTACCTGTCTGTCTGTCTGTCTGTCTGTCTGTCTGTCTGTCTGTCTGTCTGTCTGTCTGTCTGTCTGTCTGTCTGCCGTCTGTCTGTCTGTATCCGGGTCGACCAACAAGCTCACTGACGGCTGACGCAGATATTTAGTTTACCCAGAAAATACTCAAACAAAACTGTCAGTCTGAAAGAACTGATTCACCTAAACTCTTCCAAACTGATGATTTATTTGACATCTATGCAGATTCATAAGTCGATGTCTTTTTTTTTAACGACTCAGTAATTAACTAAAACCCTGTCAGAGCTGAGATCTTTTGTCAGACGCTGTTGTGGTGATTGAAATACAATATGAGTTTGTCTCTCTCTCTGTGTGATCAGCAGGAGAGCAAACAGGTTTTTCACCGCAGTGTAAATATTGTTTTTTTAAAAACAAATACAGATTAAAAAAATATTATTCAGTGAGCTAGAAACATGTTTTGAATTTTAAAAATGGCTGCTTCTATGTTTCTTAAAAACATTTTGACATTTGACATCAGAAATGTTTGGATCAATCGTACGCAGCCAGCACTGAATATAAATCTACTAATAATATAACACTTATAATCTTATTCTGCCCTCATTTATTTAATCTCAACCTTTTATGGAAACGCCAGATTTAAACGGAATAAATTCAACATTAAAAATACATTCAAGTGTTGATCTCGGCCCCAAAATAGACCAGAAAACCAGATTATGTTCGGCTCTGACAGTCAGATGTTGTGTATGTTGGATGGGTTCTGTGTGGGTCCGGCCCGTGTGCACTCTGTGTTGTTGGTTCTGTCTGTCCTCCTTGTTCTGTTTGCACATGAATCCAGTTTTGATCGTCTCGCCTGTCTGGCTGTTAACAGCAGCTTGTTGAATGTGTGTGTGTGTGTTTGCCAGTTTGTTTAACGTGACTTCCTACATGTGTCCTGTTGTGTGTCTCTGTGTGTGTGTGTGTGTGTGTGTGTGTGTGTAATCGCTGGTCTTGCCTGTTTCTGTGTGTGCGTGTCTTCATAACCTCTCCTCCCTGTAGACATTGTGAACACTGCTCGCCCGGATGAGAAAGCCATAATGACTTATGTGTCCAGTTTCTACCATGCCTTCTCTGGAGCGCAGAAGGTACCCTGTGACCCCGACTGTGACCTTTAACCCCTCCGTTACTAACAAGGTGCCGCTGCTTCCTGTCCAGCATGGCCTCACTCTGTCCGCGGCGCTGCTCGGCCCACATCGAGGAGTGTTGGGACACACACACACACACAGATGTTAACAGTTTGCTGGTGGAGCAGTGAGTCTGTTCTTTGTGGTTCTCCGTAGAACAACTGGGTTATTCATAGAGAATTAAAGTGGAGCTGTTGGTGATTATTCAGATTGGATCAGTGCCAACAAGACGGACCGCCGTCAGGACAGTAACCGTGTTCGGACCTGATCCAGATGTGTGTCGGCTCGTGTTCTGTGATTGGATCAGATTCAGATTCTGGTTTCATGACACAACAGATGAGAAACAACATGAACAGAAAAAGTAGTTCCAGCTTACGTAACGTGCTGCTGGAAGATGGACGTCCTCCTTTATAGA
The DNA here is from genome assembly GCA_963678695.2 of Diplodus puntazzo. NCBI lineage: Eukaryota > Metazoa > Chordata > Actinopteri > Spariformes > Sparidae > Diplodus > Diplodus puntazzo. The sequence goes on along the minus strand of OZ023162.1, from coordinate 3,385,253 downwards.
GCCGTAGTGTCCTCCCTCTCTCCTTCACCTCCTCCCTGATGTTTCCTCCCTCTCTCCTCCTCCTCCTCCCTGATGTTTCCTCCCTCTCCTCTCTCCTTCACCTCCTCCCTGATGTTTCCTCCCTCTCCTCTCTCCTTCACCTCCTCCCTGATGTTTCCTCCCTCTCCTCTCTCCTTCACCTCCTCCCTGATGTTTCCTCCCTCTCTCCTTCACCTCCTCCCTGATGTTTCCTCCCTCTCCTCTCTCCTTCACCTCCTCCCTGATGTGTCCTCCCTCTCCTCTCTCCTTCACCTCCTCCCTGATGTTTCCTCCCTCTCTCCTTCACCTCCTCCCTGATGTTTCCTCCCCCTCCTCTCTCCTTCACCTCCTCCCTGATGTTTCCTCCCTCTCTCCTTCACCTCCTCCCTGATGTGTCCTCCCTCTCCTCTCTCCTTCACCTCCTCCTCCCTGATGTTTCCTCCCTCTCCTCTCTCCTTCACCTCCTCCCTGATGTTTCCTCCCTCTCCTCTCTTCTTCTCCTCCTCCCTGATGTTTCCTCCCTCTCCTCTCTCTCCTTCACCTCCTCCTCCCTGATTTTTCCTCCCTCTCTTCTCTCCTTCACCTCCTCCCTGATGTTTCCTCCCTCTCCTCTCTCCTTCACCTCCTCCTCCCTGATGTTTCCTCCCTCTCTCCTTCTCCTCCTCCCTGATGTTTCCTCCCTCTCCTCTCTCCTCCTCCCTGATGTTTCCTCCCTCTCCTCTCTCCTTCACCTCCTCCTCCCTGATGTTTCCTCCCTCTCTCCTTCACCTCCTCCCTGATGTTTCCTCCCTCTCTCCTCTCTCCTTCACCTCCTACCTGATGTTTCCTCCCTCTCCTCTCTCCTCCTCCTCCCTGATGTTTCCTCCCTCTCCTCTCTCCTTCACCTCCTCCCTGATGTTTCCTCCCTCTCTCCTCTCTCCTTCACCTCCTACCTGATGTTTCCTCCCTCTCCTCTCTCTCCTTCACCTCCTCCTCCCTGATGTTTCCTCCCTCTCCTCTCTCCTTCACCTCCTCCCTGATGTTTCCTCCCTCTCTCCTTCACCTCCTCCCTGATGTTTCCTCCCCCTCCTCTCTCCTTCACCTCCTCCCTGATGTTTCCTCCCCCTCCTCTCTCCTTCACCTCCTCCCTGATGTTTCCTCCCTCTCCTCTCTTCTTCACCTCCTCCCTGATGTTTCCTCCCCCTCCTCTCTCCTTCACCTCCTCCTCCCTGATGTTTCCTCCCTCTCCTCTCTCCTTCACCTCCTCCCTGATGTTTCCTCCCTCTCCTCTCTTCTTCACCTCCTCCCTGATGTTTCCTCCCCCTCCTCTCTCCTTCACCTCCTCCTCCCTGATGTTTCCTCCCTCTCCTCTCTCCTTCACCTCCTCCCTGATGTTTCCTCCCTCTCTCCTTCACCTCCTCCCTGATGTTTCCTCCCTCTCCTCTCTCCTTCACCTCCTCCCTGATGTTTCCTCCCTCTCCTCTCTCCTTCACCTCCTCCCTGATGTTTCCTCCCTCTCTCCTTCACCTCCTCCCTGATGTTTCCTCCCTCTCCTCTCTCCTTCACCTCCTCCCTGATGTTTCCTCCCCCTCCTCTCTCCTTCACCTCCTCCTTCCTGATGTTTCCTCCCTCTCTCTCCCTGTTGGCCTCTGACAGGAAGCCTGTTGTTTTCTCCTCTTTAATTAATTTTTTGGCTCGTTCAGAACTTGTTTGTGTTCCTTTGCGGTCTCAGGAGAGAGTGTGTGTGTGTGTGTGTGTGTGTGACTGTGTGTGTGTGTGACTGTGTGTGTGTGATCATCATCGTTATTGTTGTTGAGACAAACAAACAGATCTGGGAATGAGTGTGTGTGAACTTGTTCTCTTGAATTATTGACGTTGAATCAGAGATTACAGACTTTCTGTTTTACCAGCAAACTGCTTCCTTCACCTCCATCACACGAATATAGAGCAGTTCATTCCTGTCTGGACATTTGGGTTCTATGTTCTGTTCACTTCGGCTGCTTGAGAAGTTAAGTTTGCACGAGAATCTGAAACTGTTTGTCGAAGTCGTCTTCAGACTGCATTTGTTTTCCTGAAGTTAATATTAATATATTTTTAGTATTTAGACCTTTTGAGAGCAGAGACGTCATAAAGTCCTTCACAGAGACAGTAATGCATTAACTAATTGCACTTATGTAGACATACAACATAATAAAAGCAGAAGTAAACCCAGAGTAGAAACATAAAGGTCCACTAGAGCCCGATCGATACTGATTGTATGGATTAAAACTGTTCTGATATTGATGTATTGATCAGTAAAGTCACTGCAGCTGCTTCATAGCGTCTCTGTTCTGACTTGCAGACTTGTAGTTTCAGACCTCGGTGCAGTTTTAATTCCAGACGTCCGTCAGTAATGACGTTGCTCTCACCCGCCAAACTGAAGGTCCGACCTGTTTCAGACTGAACAATCTGACCTCTAGTCAGTGTGTGTTTGTGTCCCAACCTTCAACTTGTGTCCCTCAATTCTCTACAAGAGGACATTTTACCGTCCTCTCCTCGTCCCACCTCAGTGTGGAGGAGCTTGAAGCTGTGGGACTAAAGAGGAGGAAGCTTCTCCTCCTCCTCCTCCTCCTCCTCCTCCTCGTTCTCCCATCCTGCAGGGAGCAGGAACCATGTAGCTCTGGGTAGCTTTGGCTTCACTCTGCCTCTCTCTCTCTCTCTCTCTCTCTCTCTCCCTGTGTCTGTCTACCTCTCTTTGTCAAACGCTCTCTCTCCCGCTGGGTGATGCGTAGACATCGTGGGTACGCTGCGGCCGGATGAGAAGGCCATAATGACCTATGTATCCTGCTTCTATCACGCCTTCTCTGGCGCACAGAAGGTGAGCTCGCCACGCTCCAGACTCACACTAACACCTCACTGCAGCCGCCAGGGTTTCCATCAGCCAGGACAGGAGTTGAGTCAATATCAGATAGCGTCCAGAAAAGGGTTTAAATCATAGAGAAATAAAACATTTCAGTTTATTTCTTTGTTGGGAGGCTTGGTGATTAACTGCTGATGGTAAAGACGTCATTCAAATCTCTTGGTTTGCCATTTTCTCCCGTTTTAAACCCCAACTACTGACAAATTGTTGATCTTAGAAACTCCATTTTCCTTTTTCTTTTCAAAATAAGAGCCTAAAAATACACATAATCGATCACATCTATCAGCAGGAGCCTCCTCGTAGAGTCCGACAGTGTCAGGTCATTGAACTAAACTCAGTCAGGAAGTTTAACGATGGGAACTCTGGAACAACAATAACGTTAACGCTTTCTGATGCTTCTGTTTTGGTTCTCTGGACATCGACTGTCTTTCCACCAAATATATTTTTACTTTAAGGTCCGGCCTTAAATTCCCAAACGCACATCAGTCGTCTGATCGGTTACATCTGATCGTTCTGCCGATGTGGTTTTGGGAAAGCCGACCGGTTTGGGTTCATTACTGTCTCTTCGTTTTCTCTTCAGCTATTAACAACTCTGAATGTTTTATCATACGCTGTGATTTATCTGTGTTAGATAAGTTATATTTAATCTCAGAAGATGATGAGGAAAAGACATTTATGATCGGATGAATACAAAGTGTGTGTACTGTGTTTGTTATTCCAGTGGAACAGTAATGTAATGACCCACTGATGGACTCCAGCGCGTCACCAGCCTGTAACTAGACGTACGACTGCCTCCTGAGTTGTGACGGGAGACGCATGGAGCTTTAAAACACACACACTGATCGTGGCACATTGAACTAACCACCAGCAGCCGGAGCATGTTTTTATCCGTCAAATACAAAATGTATTTGACTTACAGTGATTAGAAGTTTTGGCTTGTTTTTGCACTACTGTAGTGTGGAGATGTGATCCTGTTCACTGCCTGTGTGTGGAGTGTGTTCGCACATTTATTAAGACCAAGATGTTTATTATAACTGAGGTAATAAGAGCTGACGGCGACGTGCTAATAACAGCAACAGACACTTTGTTTTTAGCGACTTTGTTCTCACTAAGCTTTGAGCACAGTGAGTGAGTGCACGTGATGACACCAGTTGTTTTTATCCAATCGCTGCGGGCGCACTCATCGCTCTGTGTCCTGATAGGCTGAGACGGCCGCGAATCGTATCTGCAAAGTTCTGGCTGTCAACCAGGAGAACGAGCAGATGATGGAGGACTACGAGAAACTGGCCAGCGATGTAAGTTCAGCGTTTATCTTCAAATCTTCTTTTACTTGTCTTATCATCGAGGAAGCATCTAAGTTTTGTGATTGTTGAGTCTGATTATTATTCACCCTGTTTCCTCCTCGTCTTCCTGTCGGCCTCCAGCTGCTGGAGTGGATCCGTCGCACCATCCCCTGGCTGGAGAACCGAACCCAGGAGAAGACTGTAAATGACATGCAGGCGAAACAGGAGGACTTCAGAGACTACCGCTGCGTCCACAAACCACCCAAGGTTCAACATCGCTTCAGGATCGCCCTGTTTGTTTCCTCTGCTGGTCTGTTCACCAACACTGAGCTGACCTCCTCTCTGTTCTTCAGGTCCAAGAGAAATGTCAGCTGGAGATCAGCTTCAACACCCTGCAGACTAAACTGAGACTCAGCAGCAGACCTGCCTTCATGCCCTCAGAGGGACGCATGGTGTCTGTAAGTACGCAGACGTAACAGACGTCAGTCGCCACACGACACTCCCGACAGGTCTGTAAGTAGTAACTTCTGCTGTTTGCCGTCAGGACATCAACGGAGCGTGGCACACTCTGGAAGGAGCAGAAAAGGGCTACGAGGAGTGGATCCTCAGTGAGATCCGACGTCTGGAGCGACTGGAACATCTGGCGGAGAAGTTCCACCAGAAGGCCGCGATCCACGAGTCCTGGACCGATGGTGTGGAAACGTTTCCCCACACACACACACACACACACACACACGTATTCACAGTGAATCAACCACATATCAAATCGCCTCTCTGGGATCAAGCTGAACTTTTTTAATGTATCGCTGTGTAGTGAATCGAACTGACAGGTTTAATTTGCTGACTGAATGCAGGTAAGGAGGCCATGTTGACCCAGAAAGACTACGAGACTTCCACCCTGTCAGAAGTCAAGGCGTTGCTAAAGAAACACGAGGCCTTCGAGAGCGACCTGGCCGCCCATCAGGACCGCGTGGAGCAGATCGCCGCCATCGCACAGGAACTCAAGTAAAGACCAACAGCGCGAGATCACCATCATTGTAACTGAATCATTCAGCAGGGTCTGATGTGAACTCTCTTCTGTGTTTCACAGCGAGCTAGATTACTACGACTCCGCCAGCGTCAACACTCGCTGTCAGAAGATCTGCGACCAGTGGGACGTCCTGGGAGCCCTCACCCAGAGCCGCAAGGAGTCTCTGGAGGTACGACTCGCCACCAAACACCAGTCTGTGTGATACTGGAGTCTGTTGATAAAACAAAGTACATCACAACGTTGACTTTGCAAGATCTCGGTGTGTTTTACTCGAGACAGTTTGTCCCAAATGTTCTTAACAAGATGGCACATTTGAAACACACATTTCTCACTGATGAACCCGAAACTACGAGCTCAGTGCACTGCTGCTTAAGAAAACACGCAGCAAATAAAAAAGACCAAACATAGAAACACAGCCAAATGCAGAAACGACAACAGACACTGTGAGATGCTTGACACTTTTTTCAGGTGTCTGCAAACTACAGAGAGATCGACAGGATACCTGGTCCTAAAGCCTCGTGCGTTCTTGTCATTAATTCAGTAAAGTGTTTTTGAATCAGCCCCTCTTCTCTCACATCGGTCCAACAGAGGACAGAGAAGCAGCTGGAGTCGATAGATGAGCTTTACCTGGAGTACGCCAAGAGAGCAGCGCCCTTCAACAACTGGATGGAGGGAGCGATGGAGGACCTGCAGGACATGTTCATCGTCCACAACATCGAGGAGATCCAGGTAAATAAAACCGGGCAGGAAACTGATCAGAACTGCAAATATTACAGAGCAACAGGGCAGGAAACAAAGTCTGGTTTTGGTTATAGTTTGTTTTAAACCTGTTCTGTTTGATGTTTTCCCCCTCAGGGTCTGATCACAGCACACGAGCAGTTCAAGTCCACTCTGCCGGAGGCCAACAAGGAGCGAGAGGCCATCCAGGCCATCCAGGCCGAGGTGCAGAAGATCGCCCAGAGCAACGGCATCAAACTGAGCGGAGCAAACCCGTACACCACCATCACACCTGAGAGCATCGACAACAAGTGGGAGAAGGTAGGCCGGGCCTCTCGCTCTGATGTTAACGCTGTTCTGGGTCGTGTGTGTGTGTTTCTAATGTCACGATGTCGTGTGTGTGTGTGTGCAGGCGATGCAGATGGTGCCGCAGCGTGACAGCGCCCTGCAGGAGGAGCTCAACAAGCAGAACTCCAACGACACGCTGAGAGCCAAGTTCGCCACTCAGGCCAACGCGGTCGGCGCCTACATACAGGCCAAGATGGAGGTAACGGATCAGAGCGGTGCTCGCTCGCCGTCGTGTTGAAGCGCTTCGTCTTTGCACAGCTGTGTGTAGTTCTCAGGCCCACATTGTTCAACAGTGAGCTCACAGAGCAGAGAGTGGGCGGGGCTTTAGGTGTGCTGGCGATGGGAGCGATCCGAACCCGTGTTCAGAAAGTGAACTCGTCTCTGCAGGGTTCTGACTGTAACTCGTCACATTCTTTGTTTATTCCTCCTGTTTGTTTATGATGAAGTCTTTGTCATGCTGCAAATTCACAGCTTCACTCTGTTATTCATGACACGGAGCGAAACCTTTTGAACTGCTCTGGTTCTGGAAGTGAATTTCCCGTTCTTTCACTCCACTGACATTTCAGAACATCCTTATATTAAAGCAGTTAAAGCCTGCAGCCAGGCCGATCAATTATCTGTTAGATAACCATCATCACACAATCTGTTGTCGGTCTGTCTTTGATGGCTTTCGTGTCTCTGATGTTGTTTAATGTTCAGCTGAAGTAGAAAATCCTCCATCGTCGCTTCAGAGTCGCTTCAAAGACTTCACACTGTGCTGCTCGATTCTGTTCCTGATAACATAAGCGCCACATTTGTTGGACAAACAGGAAAGCAAACACTGTTTCTGTGTTGGCAGGAAATTGGAAGGATATCCATTGAGATGAACGGCACTCTGGAGGATCAGCTAACCAGCCTGAAGGAATATCAGGACACCATCATTTCTTACCAGCCCGAAATCAACACGCTGGAGGGAGACCACCAGCTCATCCAGGAGGCCCTCATCTTCGACAACCAGTACACTTCCTACACAATGGAGGTAAAGCACAGCTCTGACGCAGCACGATTAAACCCTGACAGTGTTCACGTCGTGCTCTCACATCGACGTGTTGGACAACATGCACATGGATTAATCTTTTGTCTGTGTTCGTCTCCTGCAGCACCTCCGTGTGGGTTGGGAGCAGCTGCTGACCACCATCGCCAGAACCATCAACGAGGTCGAGAACCAGATCCTGACACGTGACGCCAAGGGCATCAGCCAGGAGCAGCTCTTCGAGTACCGCGCCTCCTTCAACCACTTTGACAAGGTCAGGGCCCCGAGCTCCGGCTCGCGGCTGCCTCGCCGCGCCGCTGTTGTCCTTTTTATGCCGACGTTGTCACAGTGTTGAAGTGGCTGTCAGGAGAGTCAGTACGCAGGCTGAGAGCTGAGCAGAATATTATAATATATAACAGAATGTGGAAGAATATACAAACAGACGATTACTGATACTTAGTCTGTTAACCAAAGAAGAATACCAACGTTAGCTCTCAACCCAAATACTTGTTACTCATGTCGTATGTAGTCGTGTTTAAAATTCAGACTTCCTGAAGTCGTCTGAACATTTTGTGTCTTCAGCTGTTTGTGTATTAATGTGTAACATGACTGAATGAATGTTTAGACCTTACAAGAGGGTGGGAGAGGAACCAGACGTGTGAGTATTGATCCTGGTGTTTCTGCACAGGCGCGCAGGTGTTGGGATCAAACACTGAGCTGGTTTTTCTTCAGGTGTTCGCAGAGCGGCGAGTGTTTCAGAGTCTGACAGGCGCTGCTGGTGACGGGTTTTACCACATGACAGATAATAAATGCAGGATTTGTTTTTATAGGTTGTGTTTCCCCCTGATCACACAGACACTCTGATCAGAAGATTAACTAAACTTTCTTGTTTATGTCAGTCAGAACTTTTTGTTTGTAGTTCAGCTCCGTCTGTCTGCAGAACGTGGATGTTAAATTCAGAATATGTCACCAGACGTCTGTGTGTTGTGGTCGTTGTCAAACCTCTCGGACCTCACGAGCACGAGACGGACACCACCGTCATTCACCATCTCACTGTGTGTGTGTGTGTGTGTGTCACTGTGTGTGTCACTGTCTGACACGGTGGTTCCTAAACACTCGGTCTCACTCACCCGTCCGACTGTGTGTGTGTTCACTCAGGCGTCTTGTTGTCACATCAGTGTGTTTGAGCGCACAACACATCGAGTGTTCAGCGTAACGTACGGCGATCGTTTCCATTTTGGATTTTAATCTGCTGATTATTTTTGTCTGTTAGTCGTTCAGACTGTGAAATATCCCAAAACATTATTGGTGGTGCTGAAAATGAGCCTGATATGGACCTTTAATCGATTCTATTAATAACACGCCATAAATGTAGCGTAACATTTATATTATACTGTCATTAATCAGAAAGTCTTTTAGTGTTTACCTAACTCTTGATGTGTTGTCCTCAGACACGTGTACGTGTGTGTGTTGAAGAATTGACGGGCTGTGTGTGTGTGTTAGATCCATCATGGCCGCCTGCTGAGTTGTGTGTGTTGACATTGTCTAAACATCCATGATTGTCTGTCCCTCCATCCTCCATGTCCTCGTCCTCTCCCTGCATGCTGTGGATCACATGGTCACCCTCCACCACCATCCCTGTGTTACGATTGGTTCATCCTCATGACGTGGCGCTCTGTCATTGGGTGTTTGGCCGATCTCAGGACCACAGCGGGGCCCTGCAGGCCGAGGAGTTCAAGGCCTGTTTGATCAGTCTGGGCTACGATGTGGAGAACGACAAGCAGGTAGGAGCTCCAGGAGAAGAGGTGGTGACGGTCGGGCCTGTGAGCAGGAGAGCAGAGCGACGCCACTGACATACAAGTTATATATTAATGCACAATGTCGTTCTTTAAACTTCCACTCCTGGGTGTCAAAGTCAGACATACTGTAGTATGTTATAATCATGAATCAGTCATAAAAGTTGAGTCTTTAGATTGTTTTTTAACAGAAATGTGACTCGAGCAAAGTCCGAAGTAATTTGTTGTCGGCAAGTCAGATAAAGTCGAGTCCCGAGTTAAATGAATGTAATCAAACAAAAAATGCATTTATAATCGTTTATCTCGTCTAAAATAAAGAAATTCCCTCCCAGCCGGACTTAAACAAGCATCACATGAACGCAGACGAGTTTTAGCTTTCGTGCACAGAAACACGACATTATCAGCAACAACATCGCACATGAAGAAAAAGAAGAAAGCTGCAGTTCAGATCACGTGTTGCAGTGAGCAGTCGGTTCTCCTGCTCCGAGGTTCTGATGAGCTTCCGGGTCAGACACGGTTCAGTCCGTCAGCATGGAGACTTGGAGAGATGTTGCGTCTCTGTTTGTCCACCGGGGGTCTCTGTTGCTTTGTGCTGCTTCACCTCCACTGGCTCCCTCCCACTCTCTGAGCAGACCTGTCTCTCTCTCTCTGTCTGTCTGTCTGTCTCTCTCTCTCTCTGTCTGTCTGTCTCTCTCTCTGTCTGTCTGTCTGTCTTTCAGTCTGTCAGGTTTTACTTCGCCCTCAAGACTTTGGCTGTTAACTGTTTGTGCTTTTTTATCTTTTTTTTTCACCTCCCTCCATCACTCACTCTTTATTTCTGTCCATCACTCCTTCCTCTCCTTCTCTTATCTGTTCCATCCTCTCCTCCTCCTCTTCTCTGCCACTTGTATCTGACTCCATCCTTCTCTACTCACCCTCCCTCCCTCCCTCCCGGCCTTTGCTGTGCTGTGGCCCACAGAAGCGATCAGGACAGATGGTCTCAGATGATTTCCGGGCGCTACTCATTTCTACAGGAAACAGCCTGGTACTGTTGCTGCTGCTGCTGCTGCTGCATGACGCTCCGTCAGGGCGTCTGCAGGTCAACAACATCACAACTCAACTAGTTTACCAAATATAAAGCTCTAAAAGTGTTTGGTGTTTGAATATTTGTAGCTTTTGTTTGAGTTATAGGCCTGTCAAGATAACTGCTTTTTGTTGGAAGATATATTGTCCCCGTCTACCAAACTGCATAAAGACCAGGAAATGTGGTGTGATTGAAAATTTAAAATAAATACTGAGTTAAATGGCCAAAGTCTTAAAAAGTCGCTAGTTCTGCCGACATTCTGATGTCAACACGGGGCAATATGGAGGTCAGCAAAAATGATGGAGGTTATCATTAAGCTCATGAGATCTGTAGCATAATATAACATCATTATCACGACAGGCCGAAGTTAATATAAAGTCTTTAACGCCTGCAGACGCCCTGCTCTCTCCCGATCCTCTCCCTGCTCGTCACCACGGTGTCGCTTCTTCTTTCCTGCTGAACTTCTGAAGGAAAATATCACTTTTCATGTAAAACCATCGAAGTAGATGTTTGTCCTCCTTCTTTAATCTGTCTGTCACCCAGTGATCGTGTCCTGTGTCTCTGCATGTGTCCCAGTGTGAAATATAAAATATCAGGACTAAAACCTCTAACGACCGGCTCGGTCTGTGTCCTGGTGGTCCTGATGTTTCACACACTGACAGTTCTGTGTGTCACATTTAGTCCGTGTCTTCAGTTTCTGGCCACAGGTTCCAGTCTCTCCCGGGTTAACCTGTTGTTTTATCGGTTGCCAGGGCGACACAGAGTTTGCTCGCATCATGAGCATCGTAGATCCAAACGGCAGCGGCGCCGTCACCTTCCAGGCCTTCATCGACTACATGTCCAGGGAAACGACCGACACGGACACAGCAGACCAGGTCATCGCCTCCTTCAAGATCCTGGCCGCTGACAAGGTGTGTGTGTGTGTGTGTGTGTCTGCGTCTTATTGCATCCATTAAAAACATGCAGGCCAAAAATGAACTCAATGTCAAGAAACTGAACTGAGTTGCAGAGATGTCTGCTGAAGTTAGCATGCTAACCAGCTAGCCGCAGTCTGTCCAGTCTCGTTAAACCAACTTTGTAGCTCAAGAGGCGACTCGACAGTCTGTTAGCGCCCGTAGCTTCAGCTGGCAGATAACAAATAAATAAAATAAACTCACAAAATGTCCATAAAATGTTCAGTTTCCCTACAGCCGGATATATTCTGAATCCAGTTTTCTCTTTTTCTGATTTAACAAGAGCTTCATCGCCTCGTTAACTCAGAAATTACACCTTTACTCGCTGACTCTTCCTCTCTGTTTCCGTCAGAACTTCATCACGGCCGACGAGCTGAGGAGGGAGCTCCCCCCCGACCAGGCGGAGTACTGCATCGCCCGCATGGCGCCCTACACGGGGCCCGACGCCGCCCCAGGAGCCCTCGACTACATGTCCTTCTCCACCGCCCTGTACGGAGAGAGCGACCTGTAGAAGGAGGCGACGGGAAGAGGAGGGCTGGACGGACAAGGGAGGGAGAGGAGGAAGAGGGGAGGGGAGGTGGAGAGTTCTTCTGTGTGCGGAGGAGGAGGAGGTGCCGGGAAAATGGAGCGTTTGGAGGAGTTTGAGTGGTGGTTGTGAGGTTGCCCCTGCGTGTGCCGGTTTAGAAATGATCAGAAGTGTTTGGAGACTGAGCTCGTTGATTGAACTGTAGTTAGGTTTTTTTGACCTCCGCCGAATATTTTTCAGCTCCGTCGAGTCGTTAAAAAAAAACAACAACAGATGGAGAGTTATGGAGGTCAATGTGTCGTGAACAGGCATATCCAGGGGGACGGATGCTCTGTAGTGTGGGTCCTTAGCTTCACCCTCTCTGCCTTTGTGGGGGTCAAACAGGGGAGGGACGGGGGGGTTAGGAGTGAGGGGGGGAGGGATACAAGCTAATCTGATACTTATGCTAATTTTTGTTTATTTTATTATAATTTTTTCTTCTTGCCAGAGGGGTCGGGGCGTAAAACAGCGGCGGGGAGGCGAGGGCGGTGCGGGGTTTGACGTGGCGACTGGCGAGTTTGTGTATTAGATCCTAGAGAGATATATGCTGCGGGGTCAGGAGGGAGGGCGGGCGGGGGGGAGGGGGTGTTGACCAACCAGACATAAAATGACATATTTACCCATAATTCCCATGTTGCTGGATAAGGTGACCTGTCTAACCTCAGCTCTTTTCCTCCTCCTGTCTTTTTTATTTCTTTTATTTTCTGTTTTTCGTTTATTTTCCGGAGCCGGTGGATGGTGTGGTGGGGGGTCGGGCGGGAACTCAGCGCTGTACATACTTATTTTTCTTTTCAGTGCGAAGAATGACACACAACTCACACGGTCCCAGAATAATCGATCACAAGGCTTTTCCAGTATGAGCGAAGCAGAGAGTGAGATTTATTAAATAAAAATTAAAAAAAAAGACAAAACACAGAAATTTAAAAAAGAAGAAGAAGCCGATGAAAGTGACGCAGTTCCACCAGTGGAGAGGTTTGAGCTTCCAGACGTTATTTCAAGTTTGTTTTTGTTTTTTGTTTTTCTTCTTTTAGCAACTGATGGACAAAAAAAAGTTAGTAGCCTTCACGTTTGAGGCTCGTGTACCTAAAGGCCTTCTCCTGTATAAATCCCACGACCATAACCATCAACAAATATGTACTTACGTGAAAATATTCTCCTCCTGGGCGGCGCGGCGGGCATCTGGTGCTTATTTAAATACAAGAACTATACATTTATATGATAGACTGTAGTGGTAAACAAAACAAAACAAAAAAAAGCTAGTCCAGTTTTATATACCAGAAATCACGCACACGCATACAGAAATATATTAACGTCATGTCATGGATGCATTTGATTGGCTGAGTGAAGGTTCTCGCACTTCCTGGATTTTTCTTTTCGGGGTTACTGTGGTAACTCGCAGTGGACAGAGACCGACCCCCCGTCCAATGAGATTTTTGGAAACATTATGGAATAAAATAAAATGATCGTGCCTGTTGGTGGCTGCAGACCCTCCCTCCCTCTCTCTCTCTCTCTCTGTCTCCTTACCTCGCTCTCCCCCTTCTCTCCCCCCTCCTCACCTTCCTGTTCGTCTCTGAAGAAAAAGGGAAAAAGGAAAACTTAACTGCAAGGAAGGAAGGAGCGAGGGAGGGAGGGGGAAACACCGGGGAGGCGTCTTTATGTAAACATTCCATTATGTGCAAATATAAAAAGATATTTTCCAAAAAAAAAAGGAAATTGTTCTGTAAAAAGACAAAAAACTATGCAATCATAATGTGTCGAATATCTTGAGATCTGGAGGACGTCGTGGGCATCAATCAGAAAGTTCCCTGTCTAAATTAACTCTCGTTTGTCTGTTAGAGGGAGAGGAGGGGGGAGACGGGGGAGGGAGGCACCGCCGGGGGAGGAGCAGAGAAGAAGAAAAGACTTGGACCAAAAGCTTCGTTTCTTTTTTCTCTTTTTTCTTTCTCTTGTTTTTTTTCCCCTGCGAGGTCGGAGAGAGAAATGAACTCTGGAATTGTGATTTTTTTTTTTTTTTCCTTTTTTTGTACTCTTTAATATCAAACCTTATCTGCTGTACTGGAAACTGCAAACGCCTTCTGTCTCTAATGATAAGTGAGTTTCACAAAGCACACATAAAAGTTTCCTTACAAAATACCTCCAGCTGTGTGTGTGTCCTTATTCCTCCTGTGTGTGTGTGTGTGTGTGTGTGTGTGTGTGTGTGTGTGTGTGTGTGTGTGTGTGTGTGTGTGTGTGTGTGTGTGTGTGTGTGTGTGTGTGTGTGTGTGTGTGTGTGTGTGTGTGTGTGTGTGTGTGTGTGTGTGTGTGTGTGTGTGTGTGTGTGTGTGTTAATGATTTATCATCGCTGCTAATAATTTAACCGATTTCTAAATGTTTTAATCAACAATCAGACTTTAGACTTTTATTCATCCCACATCGGAGAAATTCACTTGTGACAGTAGACAGACGGACAATAAGACTTAAAAATACTAAAAAAGATTTAGATAAGAGGGGAAAGATACAATATAGAAAGGATTATATGTTATGTGCATTATATAGATTTAAATAAGTGTCAGAGTTTTGCCTTGTTGAAGGTCGGATGCATAAAGAAAAACAGTGTTGTATAAGTGTATTATTGCACAGGATGGCGGAGGGAGAAGTGTAAGTAGTACAGACGGGCACAGATACATTAAAATGGATCTTAAACAGGTTATATATCCAATAAAATACAAAATACTGTTGTGAGAAAATGTATACATTGAAAAACAAGTGATTTATAATTTAAAAAATACATTTTAGTTGCCAGTTGTTGAGCAGCGACTAACAGAAGCTGCGTGATTTAAATGAACTGATGGTTTTGTGTTATTCAGTTCATCACTCAGGCGACTGTCAGAGGGAAAAACATGTTGTTAATGTTCAGGCGGCCGACTGTCGATTAAAGAAATGACTTTATTATTTGCCTCCATAGTTCCGAAGGACTTCACACCTCTGTAAACACCTGAGGATGATCAGAGTGTCTGTCATCCACAGCTGCACTTTAATTTGATTATGAAAAAATAAAGTAAAGCTTTGAGGGACATAATAAAAGTATTTGTCTGGTTAATGTTCCAAATACAAATGAAAAATGAATAAATATGGTTTTGTTTCAACATTTTCTGCCTCGTAGGCATCAAGATTGAGACTTTGATGAATACAATATATATGTCATAATATAGTTATGTAATATAATATATGTCATATAATATAATTATGTAATATAATATATATGTCATAATCTGTTCTGTGGAGACATTCTGTGAGCTTCAGGAAATAATATCACACACTGAACTCTCATCCGACTGAAGTGTGTGAACACAAACTTCTAGCTTTTAATAAATATCTCCAGTAATGGGAAGTTTAGCAGGTCAGGAGGTAGTGTGGTCCAGTAATCAGAAGGTTGCTGGTTCGAATCCCTGGTTTCTTTATACAGATACTGAACGCAAGATTGCTCCAGCCTCAACCCCTCCAGGTGAGACGGTCTCCAGGTGAGACGGTCTCAGTCCCGTCAGGGTCCACAGTGACTCTCAGGTGAGCCTGTGAGCAGCAGACCTGCTGGATCCTCCTCGTGGACTTTATGAGCTGGTTCTGGGCGCGAGGAGCGGAAATGGGCTGTCCCTGCAGGAGAGCGGAGGTCTGGTGTGCGCGTGCAGCTGCTGCAGCGTCACTCGGAGCAGCTCGAGACCTGCGGACCGGAACATGAGCAGCTGCAGAGGAGAAGCCTGCTGACCGTCTCCGTCCGGACCGCCATCTTCATCATCATCATCATCATCATCATCATCATCATCATCATCATCTTCATCATCATCATCATCATCATCATCATCATCATCAGCGACCACAGCCTGGCTGCCGCCGCTCCGCGCGCACTGCGGCGCTGTGAATCCTGGGAACGACCGGCGGCTCGGGGCGCGCGGCCTCTCCCCTCTGGTCCGCTGTGGCGGGAACGATGCTCGCGCTCACCTTCACCTGCCGCGCGCTGCTCGTCTTCCTGCTGTCGGAGTGGGTTCAGACCGACAGGACGGCGGTAAGACCCGGACCCAGAGTCACTGAGAGGCCGACCTGTTGATACAGAACTAATGAGACCGGCACCGAGACCGAGCTGGGCTGAGCTGGGCTGAGACACTGCAGGTGTTCAGAAAGGAGATTCACACTCATTAAAACTAGAAAATATTAAAATCCAGTTGACTTAAACGGAACCAGATTAAATCTACAGTCACGTGCCGGTCTGTTAAAGAATGAGTTTATTTTATACCTGCAGGCTTCACCTGAGGGAACCAGCCCCAGGTAATCAGGCTGACGAGGTTTAATGGAGGACGTGATGTTACACACAGTTCTCAGAGGACTGAGGATGATTAGCTTGTAATTAACTGATTAGTTAATGCAGAACTCAAAACCCAAAGTGCATCTGGACTTTTGTTGTAAAATTAAATAGAATATCTGCTGTGCTGTTTAAAGGAGAACATATAAAACATTCATACTTGTGTTTCCATCAGTGTGTGAAGCTTATCTGCACCTTTACCTGAGCAGTTATTTTGACAGCTTTGCGTTCTGTTGAGTCTTTAACGGCACATCTGATGACGAGACAGCTGTGAGAGCTGCAGGACCAACAGAACCAACACATGTTCTGCGGTTCTGATCCATAAAGTCCATCGTCAAGCCGAATAGATTAGACTGAGTGAAGCGTCTCAGCAGCAGCTTTCAGTCATTGTGGATAACATTCATTTCTGTGTGTGTGTGTGTGCGTGTGTGTGTGTTTAATCTACTGTGTGTAATTGGCTTTCTGTTCAGGCCCCACAGAGAATAATTGCCACAGCAGAGTGACTCCAAATTGGCATTTTTATCATATTGTTTGTGGCCAGTTTAGTCGACCTGAACAGACGCGACGACACAAAACCTAAAAACTGTGTGTGTGTGTGTGTCTGTGTGTCTGTGTGTGTGTGTGTGTTAGAGAAAGTTAGCTCACAGAAGCCGATTATATATTTGAACAGTTTAATTAAGAAATATTAATTAATATGATATCCAGCAGAAGATTAACTGGTAACAGGATGATAAGAAAGAAACTTTTAACTGGTTCTGAAACAGTGTCAGAACCATCTATGTCGGACTTGCTGCTGAGATAGAACTCCCTGTTTTTCTTAATGTGCAGACGTAGATTGTTGGTAACTTGAGCTCTTCGTCATGCGAACAGCTGTGTTTACAGAAATCACCCCACACGGCAATCAGAACCAGATCTGGACCACAGGATGCCGGTTCTGTTTGTTTGGAAACAGCAGCCATGGCGGCTCCTGCAGAGGTTAGCGTAGCTGCTGTTAGCATCAGAACCGCTCCTTTACAGACCGAGCAGCACAGACACACTCTGTGGACCTGCAGGAGAACTGAAGTCTGATTCTTCACCAGGAGAGTGTGTGTGTGTGTGTGAGTGTGTGTGTGTGTGTGTGTGTGTGTGTGTGTGTGTGTGTGTGTGTGTGTGTGTCCAGTCTCAGCAAATGTCATCAGAGCTGAAGTGTGTGTGGAGGCGATGTTTGTAAACAGACACACACACACACTTTTAAATCACCTAAGACGTCAAACATGTCATCATCATCCCACTCGGTGTGTGTGTGTGTGTGTGTGTGTGTGTGTGTGTGTTTGTGTTAATGGTCGGTTCAGACAGATTAATGGCTGCGAGAGAGAAAAAGCTGCGTTCACAAGCGAGCGTTTCTCTGCAGCTCTGAGCTCCCGGCTGACAGCACAGGCAGCTTGTTCAGATCAGAACCCGGCGGCCCGGCCCGGCCCGGCCCGGGTGTCAACAAGCCTTCAGCAGCGTCAGCGCCAGAACTTCACGTTTCACTAGAACTCTGGAGATGAGTTTCTAATGTTTTCCTACAGCGGTCGCTTAGGAATGTGTGAGGCGGGAGGAGACAGTGGTGGCTTGTTCTCACTTTCTCTGCCCGCCGCTCACTTCCTCTCTCTCCCCCTCTCCCTCTCTCCCCCTCTCCCTCTCTCCCTCTCTCCCTCTCTCTCTCCCTCTCTCCCTCTTCTACACTTTGAGTTTTACCGTCCTGAAACTCTGCTGCTAATTGTTTTAACACTGACGATTTTGTAGCTGCTGTAGTTCTACCTGACTGACAGGAAATCCCGTCTGCACCTGGCCTCCTCCACTCCTCCACTCCTCCCTTCATCCCTCCATTCCTCTATTTTCTGCAAACGTTCCCTTTCATTAATTCGACCCAGACTTTCTCTCCTCTATCCTTACATTTCTCCACCCGTCCTCCTTCCTTCATTATTATTAGTAGCACCCCTTCTCCTCAAATTCAACTTCCCTCTTCTATTTTTACCGTTTCTCTCCCTCTGTTCCTCCCTTCATTCATATTTTCCTTCCTGTACTCGTCCACTCGCCAGAATAAAATGTTGGCACTGAAAGTGTGTGTGCCGTGTCAGCGTTTCCCCAACACGTGTCGGATCACCTTCACGTTACATGATGTGTACGAGCTGACGGAGGAGGTGGTGCTGGTCGTTCAGAAGTGTGAAGCCACTTTAACAAGACTTTTAACGACCCGGACCAAAAAGCAGAAGTTTCGCCGTGTCGCTGGTTCGAACAGAACCTACACTGTGAACGTTTTCCTCTCCTCCTCTGTTTTTCCTCACAACCGTTTTCAGTTGTAGTCCTCCACGTTCCTCCACCTTTATGAGTCCCCACGTCTTCCCTCCATCCTCCTTGTTTTCCACACTCACTTCCAGACTTACTTTTACTCTTTCCTTTCTCACCTCCGTCTCTTCATCCGCTCCCTCCCCCCATTTCTCCCTCTCTTCCCTCCTTCATACTTTCCTTCCTCTTCTGTTCCCCGTGTTTTTCCACTTTTCATGCCTTCGTGTGAGAGATGTTCATGTTTACACAGAGGAGACATTTCTGACTGTCGCCGTCAGCTGTTTGTTGAGTTTGGGCCGCTCTCACGGGGTTCACGGAGGGGTGGAGATTATTCTGTGCTTTGTTTGGACCGGCTGCAGTTTGTCAGACTTAAGTTGAGCTCTGCTCTTCATGCACTGTTGCAGTTTCCTTCCTCTAATCCTCCTCTTCCTCCTCCTTCATCACTTCCTTTGTTTTACCGAACATCTTCCCAAGAGGGGAAACTTGTGCATCGTCATATCGCACAGCCTGAACTGCGTTGTGGCTATAATTTGATCTCTGTGGTTAATATACAGACACGCAGAGGTTTGATTCTCCATAAATCATGTCAACAATTTGTTTATAATGTTTGGATTTTGTCCTTGAAGAGAGAAATATAGTCACGACTGGCAAATTAAGGTTGTTTTTGGTGAGTTAATATTTTATGATTTAACTGTTGTCTCCCGGTCAGACACAAGAAAATGTTTTTAATTTGATGGAAAGAAATCATGAAAGAAATGTTCTCCTCCACGACCGCAGGATCCGTCATTTCCCAGTTCCCATTCATCGTCTGTTGCTGTGTCTCAGTTCAGGGTCTGCATCCTTCAGAGGAGCATTTGAAGGCCAATTACGTCACAACGCCACGCGAAGGTTGTTCCAGTCTGAAGGCTCCTCCAGATGCTCCTTCTTCTTCTCCCTGTTTTTGGAGGATGCACCGCTACGATCCTTCGTGGCCTCACATATCCCAAGATTCTTTGCGCGCCCGAAAAAGAAGAAAGAAAGAGAGAAAATGGCGACATCGCGTGGCGTAGATCGTCACTTTCGCGGGCCTGGGCGGCAGAAATCGTGACGTAAGGGTAAAACATCTGGTGACGCAACCAGGAAATGCTCCAAAGGCGAGACCGTCCCAACGGCTGACGTGGTTAACAAGGTCTCTCTGAAGGACTCGCCTTCAAAGACCACAAAGGCCGAGTCCTTCAGAGGATGCAGACCCTGAACTGAGACACAGCATTTGAAGCATTCTTGAGTTAATGTAGTTTTCTAAAAACTCACTGCTGCCGAGTTAAAACAAAGACGAACTTGTGACTGCAGGGTTTATTTTTCACACGTTTGGAGAGAAACGAGCGCCGCGTTGGTCTGTTTTGAGTCAGAGTGGCGTTCATCCAACCAGGTGAGCCAGGAGTGTTGGTGCGGTTGTTGGAGGGTGACGGTAAAACCCAGTGACCTGCAGTGTTCTCGCTCACTGACAGCTGGGTCAGAAACTCTTTCACCTTTAATTCACTGAATCCTAAAATGAAAAAATGAATAATATGATTGAGTTTGTCAGCTCATAAAAGAAGGAAACAACAGCGAGGACTTTAAAAAGCTGCTGGCCGAGTCTCAGGTTCGTAAACCTGCTGGGAGGGAAACGTGTTTCCACTGGCTGCTCAGAATATTCTGCTGTCACGGATCCGTCTTACATTTCTGTAAAGATTCAGTTTAGCCTGGAAACAGAAACTGTTTTCCTGTCAGGCACAAAGCTAATCACCCTCCTCCTCCTCCTCCTCCTCCTCCTCTCACAGGTGAGCTGACAGGTGAGGAGGAGACCCGCAGACTTCTTCACACGTCCTGAAGTGTTTGCATGTCTCAGATGTGTCGGCTGTTGCGACTCTCGTTTTCTCACCCTCTTCTTTCACTCCTCCCTCGTTCTCTTCCTCCGTCGCTCATCGCAGTTTCTCCAGCCGTGACATCGAGATTCTGACAGAGCATCCGTCACGGACCGGCTGTAAAAAGCCTCTCGGTGAATCTGTTCTCAGTTTTTATTCATGCAACTTTGGACTGAGGCATTTCTGTTTGTTGTGGTGCAGCAAAGTAGAAAACTGGACATGTCTCTTTAATAGCTGACGTTGCAGTGTTCAGACTCCATCAGCTGTTGTTTTTCTGACCCTGTGTTTGTGTGTTTGCAGCCCTTCCTGATCACAGAGAACATGTGGCCTCGCGGTTGTGTCCTGGACTGCCAGCGGGGGCGCCACCGAGCCGTGTGCGGCAGCAACGGCAGGCTGTATAAATCAGTGTGCGCCTTCCAGAGAGCGCAATGCATCAACACACAGCTGCGCCTCGCTCCACGGGCTCACTGCTCAGGTACGCACACCTGTCCGTCGCCTCAGCCGGACAACAGACTGCAGCTCCGTGTCAGAACTGTGACTAGAATTATTTTCAACCAGCTCCGTCAGCAAACCGCAGATCTGTTCACATTTGTACATGTCGGGTGTTCATTTCCTTTCAGATCCGAGTCAGTCCAAATGCCAGCAGGCCCGGACTCAGGCTCTGGACTCCAGCGCCCACAACAGCGGTGGCCACGTGAGTCCGGCCGCTGCCGTCTTCGTGCCGGAGTGTCACCTGGACGGCCACTTCCTGCCTGTGCAGTGTCACAACCAGACCGGGTACTGCTGGTGCTCCACGCCCGACGGCAAGCCGGTCAGCGGAACCTCGGTCCTGCACCTGATCCCCAACTGCACCGGTCAGTTCTTCAAAGTATATCAGCGTCTTTAACTGTATTTACATTTATTCTGAAGTCTTGTTTGGACATATCGTCTCTCACAGATCTCATCTCTAAGCTGGCTCAGATCACTGATGAAGACTCGGCTCCGGTCCAAGGTGAGGAAGATATTTCACTCCTCTTTCTTCTCTGTAGTCGCATTTTTTATTCCGTTCACGTTCTTTATCTTCCCTCTTATCCTCGCGCTGTGCGTTCCCTGACAAGTCATCGTTTTCAGTTCTCTCTGGGTTTCTTCCTGACATTAAATCGGTCGTTTCTCTGCAGGAACGTGAACGTTCGCAGACCGCTGCACAATAAATATGCTTCCCTCGGTTCTCCTCCTCTATCCTCTCTCCTCCTCTATCCTCCCTCGTTTCTCGTTTCCTTTATCCTCTTCTCTTCTCTTCTGTTCCAGATGAAGTCGGTGAACCAGGTCCAACACAGGACCCCAGAAAACCTACAGGTGACACTGAAACTGTTACATCGACTCACGTGACATTAATGTTTCCATAAAGACGAGCTGAATATAACTTTTCGTCCAAGCTCTCCTGACACTTCATGCTACTGATCATATAATCCTGGTTGTAATCCAGCTTTCATTGATTCATCTGAACAGAATAAGGAACCTTACAGGACTCACCTGAGTCTGCAGCTCCGCTCGACTTCACCGAGCTCTGCAGAGAGCGTCAACTCTTTGTTTATCCGTCCAGCCTCAGTCTCACAGCTCTGGTTCCCTCTGACTGCTCTCATTGTTTCTGGCTCCAAAAACCCAGACAGACAGACAGCGTTAGAGACTGGCTGGTGAACAAAATGGACCATTTGGCACCTAAAGAAGCAGATAATTCCCTCTGGAGGGAGCCGAGACCAGAACCAGAGCTAACGGAGTGAATGCTGGACTTTGTTAGGTGGCCACAAACACGACGCCAGATAAATATAAAGATATCAGAGCAGAAGCTGTTAGATTTATTGCTTTGTGTTGGTGCTGCACCTTCACATTCTCTCTCTCTTCTCTCCACAAGCCTCTAAACTTCTGTTTCTTCTGCTGTGCAGAGCTGACAGCTCCTCCGTTCTGGGTGACCATCCTGATGAACTCTGACCCCAAAGGAAACCGCTCGGTCAGACAACCCACCGGTAAGAGTCGGTGTGTGTGGAGTTATATGATATATGATCAGTGTTCACGTCAGCTGATGATTATTATGAATATGTTGGTCACCGGCTTTAATTGTGATCTCAGTTTTCATGGTAAAGCCTTTAATTTAGGTCAGATTTCTGTGTGTGTACAGACAGTCCTCAGACGTGTGAGCGCGAGCGAGCGTCGCTGCTCTCTCAGATGCGTTCAGCCTGGCAGGAGGAGCGTTTCATCCCAGAATGCACTGCAGACGGTCGCTACAGCCCGGCGCAGTGTCACGCTGCTACAGGATACTGCTGGTGCGTCAGAGTGGACAGCGGCCGGCCGCTGCCGGGAACCTCTGCAAGGTAATCTCTCATTCTTTTTCTTCCTCTCCTCCTCCCTTCATTCGATACGGCCGGTTTGTAAAGCCACAAAAATAATTACGCACCGACTCACACAAGCAGTTCATCCCAATCATTCAATTTAATAGCAATTACTGCCTCCGGTTCCCAGGTGGGTTCCTCTGAAGGAGACACGCAGAACAAATGAGAGCAAACTGGCGGCTGGGCGGTTCTGTTCTCTGGAGGGTTCATCAGCTGCTCACAAACTCCTGAGAGGAAACCGCTGGATGTTTTCATGTGATGGTGTGAGAGGAAAAAAAGAAAACTCAGGGGCCTCGTAATGTTCAGTCCTCCTGAAACGCAGCGCGTACGCTGTCTGATGCCAAACACGGGACGATGTGTCTGATTATTCTGACAACACATGATTAAAATTGTTGTGCGAAGGAGCTACGTAACACCTGGTTGTTGTTTCTGTGGTGGTTAAAGTATTTTAACTCTGGACACAGTGTCGTCTTCTGTTACCGTCGCTCGTATTTTCTGCCAGCCTAAACTAAACTCACCGTCCTGCTCTCGTTTGCTGTCTACCTGAATCCATGTGAACCGGACAGTTTGTCAGAAACACCTCAAACAAACACACCTCGGTCGGTTCACTGACAGCTCAGCTGCTCCTTCTGTGTCTTTGCAGGAATCATATCCCAGACTGCACTGGGGCAGAGGACGCACCTGCAGACAGGAGGTACAGGGACAAACCTCTGCCAGGTGAATATCACAGATTCTCTCACATGACTGAATAAAAAAAAAAAAAGTTCTATGATTTTACATTTTTATTTATGACAGGACTGTAAACGCCTCATCCTGTTGACTCTGTGGATCTGTTGTCTCTCAGGATGTCCCGGAGCTCGTAAGAAGCAGTTCCTCCAGAGTCTGGTCCGAGCGCTGCAGCTGGAAGCAGAGCATGCTGGGAGTCTGAGTCCCAACCAGTAAGTCTGTCCTTAATCTACTGTCCTGCACGTCTCAGCAGGTGTAGCGATCAGTGAGTTCCCCAGAGAAGGCTGCGTTCAAAATCACTACCTATTGACTGTAAACTGGGTGAATTATTGATTGTTTACTAGTGTGGAGTTCTGAGTGAGAAGAGAGAAGTGATTTCAACTCCAGTTTGTCTTTAATTAGTGGCTTCATGACGAGGGCGCGGCTTAAAACGGCTTTTGAGGTCAATATACATTTACAAAAAAAGCCTGGGTTGCATTTTGGCGAGAGTTTTACTTTAATGCGAGGAGATCACTTCTGTAAAGTTTTGCATTAGAGGTGCCGCAAAAAAAACCACCCGCTCCAGACTGCTAGCTGCACGGCTAACTGAGCTAACTAGCTAACAGCAGCCACAGTTAGCGGTCACCATGGTGATATGCTTCCCTCTATTTGCTCCATGACATCATCACATTAAGCCTTTTGTTTGAGAGCTTCAGCGCAGGAAAAACATCACACAGCTCACAGTGACGGTCAGCAGCCAGAATCCACTAATTCTGTGTCGCGTGTTCGACTCGGAGCTGAATGAAAACCAATTTCACACTTCAGTGAGGAGCTCCGACCTGATCAAGTATCTGATTAACCGATGGGAACTGTTGGAAGCAGAGAACAGAGCGACTCCATCTGTCTCCTCGCTCTGCGGCTGCCAATCAGCGCCTCCACCCGTCAGCACCCACCTCGTCCCTCCGTCTGCTTCTCTCTTCATTCACAAACATCCCTCACTTCTTCTTCATGACTTCCTTTTTCTCTTTTTCTTGTTTCCTCAGCCAGAATTACTATTTCCTTAGGTCAGCCCAGGTTTGAGGTTTCTCTCTGATACCTGTTTGCCGTTTAATGAACTCCAGGTTTGTTTTGGTCCGATACAGAAAGTTGAAGCTGTTATTTTTTTTGCCCGCTCAATAACTGATAAGGAACCAGCTGGTAATGTTGTTTTTCCAGCAGGCTGCCGTGTCCTCGTGAAAATATGATATTTATCGAGTTCTGCAGGAAAAATACCGTGAATAGCAGAGGTGGGTTATATTTGGTCGAGGTGCGAACACTCGGGAACACTTTGTCAGGAGGCACAGTAATCTGATTACAGGTGTCTGGAGATGCTCGTCCTGTCGATGACGCCGGCTGAGGTGTAAACAGTCGTCTCAGTTAAACTGCTGACGTGAGAGCCCGATGGTTCTGTTAGAAACATTATCTCTGTGTCTTCATTTCCATGTTGTCTGCAGCTTTAACGTTCATCCTTCACCTCTTTGCTTGTGTCTCTACTCCACCAGGCCCTCCATCACTCCTCCCTCCAGCTCTCCATCTTCCAACGCCTCCTCCACTCCGGACGTTGCCTCTCCAGCTGCTGCTGATCCTTCCGGGCCGGAGGAGGTTCTGCGCTGGCACTTCAGCCGACTGGACGTGGACTCCAGCGGGGTGCTGAGCGAACGCGAAGCTCGACCCCTCCGTCAGTTCCTGCGACGGAGGCTGAAGCCGCGACGGTGCGCCAAGAAGTTTGCTCAGTACTGTGACAGAGACGGAGACCGAGGGCTGGCGCTGGAGGAGCTCCGGGTCTGTCTGGGCCTCTGAGGCGGGTCACAGCCAGGTGTGTGAAAACAATGTGTTTACCTTCTCTTCTTTAGAAATGAACAAATCAGGGTCCTCACAAGTCATAGCTGCACATCTTTAACCACAGTTAGAAACCAACTGGAAACTTATCAGGAGAAACAGCTTAATAAGGACCATAAATGTATATTTATGGATCTTATTAAGCTGTTTAAACCACAGCCAAGACGCAGCACAATAAAAGGTGTCAGCTCTCAGCGTCAGAACCACCGTGCTGATCTCTGCGGTGTCGTCGAGCACTCAGCACTGTGCACGCTGTGCGTGCAGCACCTGCTCCGAGCCGGTCGGCCCGTTAACCTGATTGAGAACAGGTGCAGCAGCTGGCGTGACTCCGCCTCCAGCTGGTGCTCAGAGCGAAACTGCTCAGGCTAAAGAAAACTCATTTGTAATCCTGAAATCAGCCAAGATGAAAATGTTCCTGGATGTGTTGAGAAACCGAGCCGAGGCCGAGACAGTGTCACATATCAGTTACCCAAAACCAAGTCTGTAATGTGAGCAAGAACAATTATTTCATTGTCGATTAAGATTGACAACAGATTTTCAGTTTATCTCTCAGGGGAGGAAAGAAACCAGAAGCTGGAATCAGAGTATTTTACTTGACTTATTTTTACTCAACCAAAGTTTAACTGCTTTGTGGTGACGACTCAAAGGGAAAAGCTCTTTGAACAAATCATATCTAAGGAAATATTAATATATTATTACATCTTTTCACCGTGAACTCGACAGTATCATCTCGTGTTGTAAGAAACAACATCCTGATGATTAAAAAGATGGATTAACTCGAGTAAAACACGTGTAGCTCAAATCTGTACTTAAGTTTGGAAGTTGAGTAAAAGTACTTATTTCCTTTCCACCTCTGGCTGAGTGACAAAGTCAGTAACACACAGGTGGCGAGGTAAATGTGTGTGTGTGTGTTTCTGCACATAAAATACCTTAAATACTTCAGTGTGTGCAGCTGTCACACACACACACACACAGGACGAGCGTGGCTCCTCATTGGTCCGTCTGGCTCAGATGAAAGCGTCTTTCTCTCTCAGGTTGTTTCTCCTGCTGCTCCCGGGGGAGTCGAGCGTTTCAGGCTGACAGCCAGACAAATTACACCCGCCGCTGTCTGAGTGTTTGTGTACCTTTACGAAATCAAAACACGCGTTGGCCGCCGTAAAATGGCCCGTTTGTCAGCGAGCGATCAGTCACAGCTCGGCCGCGATGCTGCGGCCGCAGACGGCCGTGACGGCTGCAGGAGTGTGTGTGTGTGTGTCGGGATGTTATTATGAGCGTGTCGGTATTCAACCGGCCCCTCGGACAAAGAGGCTTTTTCCACATGAATATTTACGGCATTTACTGCTGACATGTTCAAAACAAAATATGAAGTTTACACAGAGAGCTTACAGTGCAGCGCCTCACCGAACAGATGATCCGTGTGAGGGAACGATGACGGAGAGCAGCAGCATGTTAACGCTCGTTAAAGTTCACAAACATGGTCATTAAAAAGCTATAAACATACAAGGACTGCTTATAATTAAGACCTGCAGCATTTGAAATCAATCAACTTCAGTCGTCCGGTTTAAGACCGATCAAGATGCTGGTTGTTTGGTTAAAGTGACGTTTATGCCAGAGCGAATGATCCTGATTCGTCTGGTTGTCAGACTCGTAGAAGACGAGTGATATAAACAACACACACGTTCAGACAGAATATATCTGGAATACGTCCACATCAAAGGTACACAGAGGTGAACTCAACCTCAGCGTGGCGGTGAGACGAGGAGGAAGGAGGAAGATAAGACGTCCAAACAGGGTCAGTCAGCGGGAGGACGGGTGGAGATAAAGTCGTCCAGGAGAGAACCTGAAGGAGGAAGATAGAGAGGAAGGAGATAAATCACAGAGGAGGGAAAGAAACAGCAGCTGAAGAGGATCTGCAGAGTCTGAATCAGCGGGACTGTAGTTTAGACATACTTTATATTAATTTTCTCTTTCTTTCTTTTTGGCTGCAGAGAGCAGCGGGACGGATCGGCCCGTTCTGTTCTGAAGGACGACTGGTTTCCTCTCCTCCCGCCTCACAGAGTCTATTTATTCTTCAACGATATCATCGAAACATCACAAACATTCATCCGACACTGATTCGTGTATATTTTTCACAGCTTTGACAGCAGACTTCTGCACAGAGACGTTCACTCCAAGACTCATAACTCCGGTGACTTTCCTCTGACCGTCTCTGAATCCTCTCCTCCTTTCCTGTGATTCCTGTCTTTCCTCCTTCCTTTGCCTTCACGTCTCCTTCATGCATCTTTTTGCTTCATCTCTTCCACCTTCTCTTACGTCTTTGCACCTTGGATGCCTTTTACTGTCTTCTGCCTCCCCCTCGTTCTCCTGAATCCTCACTTCCTTCCTTTGTTGCATCGCTCCTTCATCTCTTATTTAATCCGTCTTCACTCCTCAGTCCTCGCCTGTACGTCCTCTACGACTTTCAGCCACACACTGCGACGTATAAATACTTACATCTGGCACATTTGCACAGGATTCAGAGGAAATATTGTCTCATTAGTCTGAAACACATTTCCTCGTCTCCTCGCTCTTTCATTACATCTCTCAATGCTTCCTCGTTGGATTGGACTGAGACGGAGAAGACACAAGTGAGATTTACCAGCCCGGACACACCCGGCCAGTGTCGGGATCATTATTGAGCGTCTGTGGCTCTAGTTTTTGTGGCGTGTCTCCACCGTTGGCACTAGTCTGCACTTGTTGGCGTCTTTCTGGCTGATTAATATTGTCAAATCTGCAGCCGAGCTTGTCAGGGAGGGAAATCTCTCTTATTGGCTGTTCAGCGAATCAAATCAGTGGAGGATGAGAGAGACGGAGGACGAGACGCGAGGCCTCCTGAGCCAGCGCCATTTATCAGACACATTCTCCATTAGAAGAGGATTTATTAGTGAGAATGTGAAAGTGATGTCCTGAGTTATTTCGATGTCGTCCTGGTGTGTCGGCTCCCTCAGATGTTCCCGTCTCACTCTTTTCTTTCCACTCATCCTGAACTTCTTCCCTTCATCCAGCCTCCTTTGCTTCCTGGCTTCCCCATATTTTATGTACATATTACATATTAATAAATCAATGTAATATTTTGATACAACTATGATTCATTTTTATATTTATACGGTGTATTTTAGACTTTGTTAGAGACTAAACTGTTTTCTGAACGTCCAGATAATCTCCAGTTTCTTTATTGATTGTTTGTGAAACGTGATTTCAATAAAAAAAATGATGTTGTCACGACATTTTCATGAATCTGAGCGCTGACACTGAGTGTTGTTTACGTCGTTGTGAGAATCAGTGGGTGTAAATAAGTCGTCTGATGTCACAGGAAGCTGCTGGTTGCCGCAGCAACAGCCGCACTAATCGCCAGCAGATCAACAGGAAACAAACGGAGGAGCAGCAGGTCTCATAACAGTCGAG
Source organism: Diplodus puntazzo (assembly GCA_963678695.2). Lineage (NCBI taxonomy): Eukaryota > Metazoa > Chordata > Actinopteri > Spariformes > Sparidae > Diplodus > Diplodus puntazzo. Next base: position 3,356,671 of record OZ023162.1, on the reverse strand, counting down.
TCAGTGTTATTTCCCAGGATGCTTTAGCTCACGTCTGAGTTCATCACTGCGGCTGAATGTGATTGGACGGGATGTTAACGAGCCGCTGAGGCTCCTAACAGCAGCTCAGCCAGGTGTCCAGAGTGATCTCTCTTCTTCTGTGGTGTCCAGACTGAGCCTGAAGGTGTTTACCGTCAGGATCGTCTTCGTAAAGCTTCAGTGACGCCGAGCAGAAGAAGTGATTCATCCGTCACATCTGCTTATCTGCTCCTGCAGTCCGGCCTGCAGAGGTCAAAGGTCGGCAGTATTTCAGATAATCCAGATAAAATCAAACGACGTGAGCCCCGTTATACCAAAAACCATTTAATTATGTCCTAATGTGAAGCCGTCATCGATAAATAACAATCAGGAGAAACGGTAAAATCAATGTAATGACAGGTTTTAGAAAGATGAGACTTTATTTATCTCTCACCGGGGAAATTCAGGAGCAGATTGTAAAGTATTGTGTAGTTACAGAGCAGCATAACGAGCTGTGGTCGTAATTATATGGGACTTGATTGTTATAGTAGGTGGTGGAGCACACATGAAGGCTACGACAGGTGGAGTTATCATGAGGTGATCAGAGTTTTTATCCTGTCTGTTACAGTCGAGTGCTGCTTTGATGAGCCGCTCTGTTGTGTCGTCTTAAATCTATTAATTTGGATAAAATGAAGACTGAGGTGAAACTTGTTAATGTGTGACAAAAACAAAATGCTTATAGATAATTATCCTGATCGTCAGCACGGCCCAAGAACACCAGGACTCATAATAAACTCCAAACTGAGAGCTGGAGCTCGTCTTTTAAACCCAGAATGTAAATCCACCTCCGGCTGACCACACCCTGTCCTCTCCACCTCCACGGCCCGACAGATCAGGGACCAGCAGATGGCGCTGTGGCTCCAAGGCAGCCGGTAAGAGCAGAACCACCAGCAGGCCAGGGAATCTCCTGCAGTCACACACACACACACACACACTGTATGGCTCCCCAGACACACCCTAATAATACCAGCTGGAGCTGAACAGACGGGAAACGCCGCATGTTGATGATGGATTCCAACCAAAACGCAGGTATAGATTTTATAATAACACACGCCGCTCACGAGGACCGAGGTCTGATATAGATTGTGTAAATTCTATGATATTGATATGAATTAAAGATGAGCTGCAGCATTTAAATGTAAAGGTTTATAACGGTTACTGTAGGTGGAGTGTGTGTGTGTGTGTGTGTGTGTGTTTGTGTGTGTGTGTCCCAGGGTGACAGACTGAGAGTGAAGTGCTCCACTGAGCTCATGACTAACAACAAAGAAAATGGCCTGCGGGTCACACACGGGCATCAATCTGCCAAGTACTTCAGATCAGGAACACACACACACACACACACACACACACACACACACACACACACACACACACACATCCCAGGACATTTGCATGCTGGGATTAATCTATAATTCATCCTGTAAAATCCATACTTGCCATTCTCCCCGCCCTCCCTTGTATCTTCTGCTCACGAGGCCGCGGAGCCGCTTGGTCGAGATGGAAACAGTCGAATCTATAAAAATAAAAACATGCTGACTGCAGCGACATGTGAAATCACTGAGGTGACGAACACACACACACACATGCAGGTGCAGCGCAGCGTGTGTGAGGTCAGTACAAGTTCATCCGAATTTAACTCTGACTCTCCTCGATGAGAACATGTTGAAAAAAACAAACATTAATCTTATGAATCCAAACGTAAAGGTGCACAACAGACCGACGTACGGTGGCTGGAATGGGCCAATTCAGGGAGCAAATGTGATGAAATAGCTGCTTTACAACAGCACAGGTGTTTATCGTCTTAGTAAATGTTGTCGAGATACGTTTCTGCAAACCACAGACGTTTGAAACTTTACTTTACATTTCTATGCTGCATTTATCACCTGGTAACGTGTTTTTGTAATCAGGGTTGTTGCGTTGTGAGTCGTCACTGGTGATAGTAACTTTTAGGGCTGTTTTCGACTAAGGATTTTCATAGTCGAATCTGATTTGTCAGATTTTGCTGTAGTCGACTGATCGCTGAACCTTTTTTTTTTTTTTTTAGATAGCAGGCTCCGAAAACGCAGCCCCCCCGTTGTCGTGTGGACGGCGAATCCGCGTGCTTTCCAAAACGATGACGCCATCGCCCCACCCTGCGACGTTTCATAACAACAACAACAACAACAACAACAACAACAACGGCGGACTACATGCTCGTGTTCGTGCCGCAGAAGATATTGAGCTTTCTTGCATCTTACTCACCTTGTAGTTGAGTGTGAGTCGCAGCAGCAGTTCGACCTCATTATCGGTCCACACAAACGATTCTGGTTTCCTTGCACTCGCCATTTTTATCTTCTTCTTCTTGTGTTCGGTTTCTCCGTCTACTGTCTGTTTGTTTACAGCGCGCAAGCTTTCTGCGCATGCTCCGTGTCTTCTTCTCTGTTTTTGGTGAATGTCAAGCGCCACCTGGAATATGAACTGCAGCATTTTCGGTTGTTTTCAGTGGATCCGTGTGGACGCAAATAGTCTTAAAACGATGACGATGAAAAAAAAAAAGATTGTTTTCGCCCGTGTGGACGGGGCCTTAGTAGCCATTGTGAGCTAATAAATCCGTCAATGCTAACGGTCCTGTAGTGTGCTGCTCACCTCCGCTCAGTTGGATTGTGCAACTGCAGTGGGTGATTTATTAATACGTAGTAAGAAACTAAGACTATCGTTTAAACGCACACATCATTCTGAACTCTTTATTAACAGAAGGTAGGCAGATTTTGTATCAAAATAGGCTTTTATATAACGAAAAAAAGACATTGTATGTAACAATTTATGCTCAGCAGCCGTGGGCACCCCCATATAGTCAGAATGGTACGGTCTTGTTTGCATAACAATATTTTCGGACCATTCAACTACGAGGTTCATAGTCGAATCAGACCTCTGATCGAATAGTCGACTGTTGGAGGTCAGCCCTAGTAACTTTACTCGTTAATCGTTCCAAGGCATCATTATCGTCCTCGGAGCGCTCTGAATGCTCGTAGTCAGAAACTTTGGCTCGGTAAGCCGCTGCAGTATTTTATTCTGGCAGCCTCTCAGTGCTGAGAAAAATGCGGCTGTAATATCGCAGTCAGCAGGAGCTGGTAGTCAGCAAATGTCAGGAAATCGATGTGGACAGAAAGCCGGGAGGTCCGTAATGTGCCGGAGGGTCCCGAGGAAAGATATGATCCTATTGTAGGAATAATTGGCTTCCTCCATTACTCCAACATGTAACTGTGGACTTTGACCCTGAAAAAGATTCCCCTGGGAAGCATCATGGCGGTGATATAGAGTAGATCCTCGTACGAGGACAGAGTTATGTTGTAACAAGCGTGAGCGATCGTCTGATGAGGAGGAAGGTCAGCGCCGCTCTTCTCTCTCTGCTGGTTCCACCTCGTGTCTGCTGATCACATTCATGCTGCAAAGACTGAAGTAATAATCCAGCTCATTATTTCTACAGATAAATTCAGATGTATGTCACGATACAGGAGTCGGGAGATAAAACTAATGGAAATGAAACCTATTTTCTACCCAGTGAAAGCGACGTGACGTTCTCTCATCTGACAGGAAGCAAATCAGGTCTTCTCAGTTTGATTCCTGATGTGTTCAATCCTGCTGACGTTCACTGTTTTATTACCACTTCACGCTGAACACAGTGGAGGTTATGAAACCACAGAATGATTCATTTTTATTTACTTCTCGGCTTCTTGGTGAACCTCCCAGCGTGGCACAAATGCACATTAATCTGGTTCCTCTCAGTTCAACTTTGATTTCATTTTCGACTGGCGCAGACGGATAGATCAGAAATCAGTCAGAGCAAATAACCGTGACCTCAAATTGCAGCTAAACACTTCACTAAAATGTGTTTTGGAGTGAAAGAAGCTGAACTTAAACAGAATAACAGTTAATATTTGTTCAGCACTGCCTACTTTGACACTTCAGTTATGTGAGCCAGAAAAAACATGTACTGCAAGTTTAACTGTGACAACAACTTCTTACAAATCATATTTTTGACTCTTGTCAGTTGGCGACCTCTAGTGGCGGTTGTAAATATTACAGCAGCAAAGGAGGAAGTCAGGTGAGGTGGCGTAAAGAGCGATACAGTCCACTTAATGAGGAGAATGAGATGGATGGACAGGTTTCATCCAGGAGGCTGCTGGGAGACTGAGTTCAGTGTGAAACCAACAGTGAGATCTTTAACTTCTTGTGTCTAAACCTGAAGTTACAGAAGTTAAGTTGTTATTCTAACCTAAACTTAACTGTACAGAGTAGTTTTCTACTGCGAGTGTACAACAAAGGTCCGGTACGCCTGTCGCTGATACGCTGCAACAGTCTGTGAACTGTATCGACCCATTCGGACGTTCAGGTGTGAGGATGTGTTGGACCGGACAGAACAGCAGACTGGACACAATTGGACGCTTCTCTGTCAGTCATAGTGTAACTTTACGGTTGTGATTGGTTTTGATTAGCTGACAACAAGCCAGGTCGGTCAGAAAGTCCAGAAAGAGAATAAAACTCAGCTCAGTAGATTTGTCTGGTTCCCTGATTATAAACCTTCTATCATGCAGCGTTGTTTTTCACAGCCATTTTAGATTTAGTCTTAGTCTTTTGGACTAAAATGCTTTTTAGTTTTAGTCAAATTTAGTCATTTCTATATGTGATAGTTTTAGTCCAGTTCTAGTCGACGAAAACTCAAACAGGTTTTAGTCTAGTTTTAGTTAAAATAGGCAAAATAATAAGTATAGTTTAACAAATTAATTTAGGTTAATATGTACATAATATCTAAAAGCTCATAATGTGTTGATCTTATGTGTGACACTCTTGTATGATGAAGTCGGGCATCAATTCATGAAAAAAGCAGTTGAAATATGTTGGAAAAAAAAGTTGAAATATGGAGATAAAATGTTTCTGTCCAACAGCAATCTCCAATACTTGTGGATATTATTGAAAATACGTCCATATATCTGGGGGTATAGGCGTTAACGTGACGTGACGTGAAGCTCAAAGTTGGGCAGTGAACAGTGACAGTGAATTTGTCTTCAAAATAAGAGCTTTACATTGCACCCCATTGGAGTTTAGAACTGGGTTCTTAGCGGGGGGTTTTAATTTGAAAGTAGCGACTGTTCCTAGCTTGCTGCTACAACAACAAGCGGACAACAAAGAGCAGAAATGTCATGCATTTTGAACACCTCACCTGCTCTCAGTACTGGAACTTAAAGCCGGACTATGCAGTAGCAGTTTCCAGACGTTTTCTAACTTTGCACCAGTTTTGTGCGTACGTTTTTGGCTACAGGGCTCCAACTACAGCTTCGGCGCAGATACACTGTCGAAAAGACTTGTTGACGAGCCTCCCCCGCCCACCTAGCAACTACTACGTTACCATGTGCATCTGTTTTCAAAGAAGCCGGCCGGCTAAACAGCGAGTCATGTCTGGCACTGCATTAGTGCACTTAGTGCTCTATGTTCAGCCGGACATATCGCATGATACAGGCGACAAATCATGCGACATTCGAAGACCGATCTAGAGAGCTACATACACAACGAGAACCTGGATTCAGAACGCAAACAAACGTGTTTGGTAGCAAGTGACTGCTGCGCTAAACACCCGCTAACTATCGAGCGAGCCATCAAGAAACCAAGCTGAACACATGCAGGGCTCACAGTAAAACAGTCAAGAAATAATGTTGTTCAAAAGACTATCAAGTCACGTTGCAAAGACAAAGTTCATCCACTTACAGTTTCAACAGCAACACGGCCAAGTCGGCATCCGTTTTGGACTACTCAAAAGCTCGTCCTATGTTTACTCGTGTCTGGTCTCTTTTTTTGTCAAGCTCCTTTTTCTTCTTCTTCTGTTCCTCCGACTGTGGCTTCCTGTGTCTCTTTTTAGTCGACTGATACATGAGGAATACAACAATTGCCTTGCAACTGGCAGTTTATATCTACCCGGTTCCATGTTGGGGGGTGTGTTTGCCGTAAAGCTGTTTCGAAACTACAATCTGACTACATTTTCGAGGGGCAGTGGGATACTTCCACCGGCTCACTTCCGGATTGACCTCGGCCCGGTGGCAGCAAGTTGCATGTTCCGTTTCTCCGCCCAGAAGCGCTAGGGGGAGTCGTAGCAACGACCAAACGACCCAGAAAGTGTCAAAGAACATTCAGAATGACTTTCAGCCTGCATAGTTAGGGTAATTTTTGCTAATATTGTTGCATAGTGCCCCTTTAAAGAGTTTCTATCACAAGCTTCCTGATAACGTCTTCATCCACACGACTCACACTGGAGCGCTGCAGAGTTCTGCCTCTCAGCGCCGTGCAGACAGAACTGATGTAAACTCTACAGGAACTCGGCACAGATGGTTGGAGCCAGAGGCGGGATTTGTACCTTCATCTGTCATTGAGGAGCTCCGCTTAATTAATCGAGTGAAATAATGATGTAACTAAACTTCGGAGCCATTAAACTGTTCAGCAGACTGGATCGGTTTTGATATTTGGAGCGAGGAGGAAGGACAATTCGCTCACGGCTCAGTGAAGTTACTCGTCGAAGAGGAAGTAGTTACGTCCCAAAGTTTAGAAAAGGTCACATGCTGCGTGCGACGGGGAGATAAGCGCCAACTTCCGGCTAATCAGCTTTCAAATTGATTGAGTTTACAGACCTGATTAACTTCTTAATGTGTTTCCCTGCACACGATCAACCTCTTTAAAAGAAGTTAGAGATTTAGTCAGTTTTCATTACATAACAACACAAGTCTGTGAACTCAAGTGGTGCCTTCAGGTTCGATACCTACATAGCTGCTGAAGTGTCAGTGAGCAAGGTGTTGAGTCCTGCTGTGCTGCAGCACAGATCCAGGCTGCCTCCGGCCTCAGACACACTCGGATGTGCATTTAAAGCTCATTTCAGAGTCAGCGTGCCTGAATACTAAATCAATGAGAGCTGTGAGTGGATGCAGTCAGACATAAAATAGGCAGTAAAACAGTTCTGTGTGAGTTTAACACCTATAATTGAGTTGAGTGTGTTTATAACGAGACTGTACGAGTCCAGTTTATAAAAATACAGGGACATTTACAAGGGAGAGAGACTGTAGGAGTGTAAGAGCTGAGGAGGAGTCAAGACTATGTTCCCTCAGTCCAGTGTTCCTATGGTTCTATGTACCTTAGGTCTTATGTTCATAATGCTCAATGCAGGGCCTTATGTTCCTACAGTCTTATGTTCCTACAGTCTTATGTTCCTAACGTTCTATGTTCCTAACATTCTGTGTTCATTAGGTCCTATGTTCCTAAGGTTCTATGTTCCCAGGGACTTCAGTTCCTACAGTCTTATGTTCCTAAGGTTCTATGTTCCCAGGGACTTCAGTTCCTACAGTCTTATGTTCCTAAGGTTCTATGTTCCCAGGGCCTTATGTTCCTACAGTCTTATGTTCCTACAGTCTTATGTTCCTAACATTCTATGTTCCTAACGTTTTATGTTCATTAGGTCCTATGTTCCTAAGGTTCTATGTTCCCAGGGCCTTATGGTCCTACAGTCTTATGTTCCTAAGGTTCTATTTTCCCAGGGCCCTATGTTCCTACAGTCTTATGTTCCTAAGGTTCTATGTTCCCAGGGCCCTATGTTCCTACAGTCTTATGTTCCTAAGGTTCTATGTTCCCAGGGACTTCAGTTCCTACAGTCTTATGTTCCTAACGTTCTATGTTCCTAACGTTCTATGTTCATTAGGTCCTATGTTCCTAAGGTTCTATGTTCCCAGGGCCCTATGTTCCTACAGTCTTATGTTCCTAAGGTTCTATGTTCCCAGGGCCCTATGTTCCTACAGTCTTATGTTCCTAAGGTTCTATGTTACCAGGGACTTCAGTTCATACATTCTTATATTCCTAAGGTTCTATGCTCCCAGGACCTTATGTTCCTACAGTCTTTTGTTCCTAAGGTTCTATGTTCCCAGGGACTTCAGTTCCTACAGTCTTATGTTCCTAACCTTCTATGTTCCTAACGTTTTATGTTCATTAGGTCCTATGTTCCTAAGGTTCTATGTTCCCAGGGCCTTATGGTCCTACAGTCTTATGTTCCTAAGGTTCTATGCTCCCAGGGCCTTATGTTCCTACAGTCTTATGTTCCTAAGGTTCTATGTTCCCAGGGACTTCAGTTCCTACAGTCTTATGTTCCCAAGGTTCTATGTTCCCAGGGACTTCAGTTCCTACAGTCTTGTGTTCCTAACTTTCTATGTTCCCAGGGACTTCAGTTCCTACAGTCTTATGTTCCTAACGTTCTATGTTCCTAACGTTCTATGTTCATTAGGTCCTATGTTCCTAAGGTTCTATGTTCCCAGGGCCTTATGTTCCTACAGTCTTATGTTCCTAAGGTTCTATGTTCCCAGGGACTTCAGTTCTTACAGTCTTGTGTTTCTATGGTTCTATGTTCGTTAGGTCCTATGTTCCAAAGGTTCTATGTTCCCAGGGCCTTATGTTCCTACAGTTTTATGTTCCTAAGGTCCTATGTTCTGGAAGGTCAGGGTTAGGGTTGTTTGACCTGAACACAATAGGAGGAACATTAGTGTCAATCAAATATTGAACTGGGGAACACAGAACCCTGAGAACATAAACTCTTGGGATCATAGGACTCTCTTTAAAATCTGGGATCTTGGGAACATAGGACTGTGGGAATTTAGGACCCTGGGAACATAGAGCCTTGGGAACTGTGACCCTAGGAGCGTAGGACCCTCTTTGAAATCTGGGATCTTGGGAACATAGGGCTATGGGGTCTTAGGACCCTCGATGGGACTTAGCACCCTGAGAACACAGCACCTTTGGAACTTAGGGAACATAGGAACTTGGACAGCTAGGATCTTGGGAACATATGTCCCTTGGCACACATGATCTTGGGAACTTAGGAACCTATTTGGAACGGAGTACACTGGGAACATAGAACGGTGGGATCTTAGGACCCTGGGGACAAAAGGTAACCTGGGGCCCTGAGAACATAGAACTGTGAGAACATAGAACTGTGGGAACATAGAACTGTGAGTACATAGAACTGTGGAGTACATAGAACTGTGGGAACATAGAACTGTGAGTACATAAAACTGTGGGAACATAGAACTGTGGGAACATAGAACTGTGGGAACATAAATTTGTCAGAACATAGAACTGTGGGAACATAGAACTGTCAGAACATAGAACTGTGGGAACATAGAACCGCCTTGTACAATAAATCAGTCTTTGATTGGATGACTGAAACAAAAACTAACAAATTAAATCTGGGATTTGGTCTCGCAGGTTTGGAATAAAGGTTTCATGACAGCTGAATTTCGCAGTAATTATGCGCTGAGCTCACTTTAGCGGAGAAAGGTTTCTGAATTACACGTTGAAAATGTGTCATCCTGCACTCTGCTGATCATCAGGGCTTCAGGTGACAGACTGGAGAGGATTAATGAGCGCGTCTGTGTAATTAAATTCTCTCTGATTCAGGATGATGACATGCTAATTGCAAGTAGAAAGCTCAGTCACGGTGACAGAGGTGCAGGATTTGGTCACATCAGTTCTTCTGAATCTCATCAGAGCACAGCTGTTCGTTATGAAACCAGACCTCCTCAGCGTGCAGCCTCCTCCGTCAGGTAGAAACTGGCTGATGGACGAGCTGATGGAAAGATGAAGTTTGACATGAAATAAACATTTTTCTAGCTTGTCCAAATCCTCATGATGGAATTAAATCTTTTTGTCTGTTGTTTTTCTGTGAAACAGTGTCATCGTTTGGTTTTCAGTTCAGTGTTTCCTGTTTTATTTTGGTAGATTTGCTTTCCACTTCCTGTCTTTGTCTGTTTTCCCGAGCTTTTCCTGCTCACCTGTGTCGCTCGCCTGTGATTTCACCTGTTCCTGTGCCTGCTCCTCCGTCCTCGTGTGTCCTCCACGTCAACATTTTGTCCTCCGTGGCTTCTGATTTCTCTGTACTTTTATCCTTGGACTTTCCTCGCTGTGTCGTGCGCTTTGAGGCCCATTTTGAGTAACCCTTAGTGCTTAAAACTCACTCATGAAGATACTCTCAGGGTCCAGGATGGCATCCTTTTTTATCTCCATGTGACCCCTGATATGAAAAGTTTGGACACTCTTGGATATTACTGCTGACACTGATTTGTATTTCAATGCCACACTCATTGTTACCCTCCAGAATCTGTGTAAATGTAGTTGATTTCACTCAGCAATTTGAATTTCAATCCTCGTGTGTGAGAGCTGAATTGATCAAAGGCGTATTTTAACCAGGTGGTTTGGATTTGTTTGTGTTGTGTCCATAATGGTTGTTTTATTAGTTCTTACAGTGTATTAATCATCCCGTGTTTGTAATCTTTTTGGTCAGCTGGCTTGTGTTGTTTTAATCTCGCTGTAGACGCTGCTTCTGCTTTCTTTACTGTAGAAACTGTCCCTGCTGCTGCTGCAGCCTGAGGTGCATTATGAACGATACGGTGCCGTTTGTTTGCTGATAACATCCTTTTCCACATCCTTCACGTTACCTCGGGGGCCTGGCAGCACGCCGGAGCTTGACAGCAAATTTACGCACAGAGCCTTTTAAAGTCTTGAGGTTTATTTCAGGTTCTCGCCACCAGTCGCATGTTTACCGGCAGCGTCTCTTCCTCTGGCCCTGACTTTCATCTCTCTCTGTTCTTTAGTCTATTTTTTTTTTTCAATTTTGCTATTTTTAGGAAAGCTTTACAAGTTCATGTGACAAAATGAACACACACACACACACACACACACACACACATTGAACACACTCCTCCTCTCCTTCACTGTCTCACCGCCGTCTCACACGATCTCACCGCCTCCTCCCGCCGTCGACCGCTCCTCCTCGTGTTTCCATTCACTCCACATCTCCTTCCAGATTTCTTCTCCCCTCTGAGCCTCCGTTATTATACTGTTCTCAATTTCTGCAGTTCCTTTAAATGCATTTTCTCCATTCTTGTCCAATTTTCACAGCCGAAGACATCCCACTTACATCTCCCGTTTCCCCGAGAGCTCCCTCATTTTGTATTCTTTCTGTCACATCATCTCGTCCGCCCGTCTCCCTCCTACAATCTTTGGCTGCTTCACTCTCTGATTCCCCATCACTTCTCCTCTCTCTGTACGTCTGCCTCGAACTTAAATCAGAACACATGCACCCAGTGTTTTCCCTCTCTACCCAAACCGAGCTGAGCCTGAGTCATAGCAGCTTTCTGAGAACCAAAAAAACACGACTAAAGGCTCAAAATCAATAAACTATTTGTCCTGTGATAAATTGCCAGCAGCAACATGTCACACATATCTTCACGCTCGTGCCGGCGCTGCAGCGGCACGCGATGGGAAATTTATCTTCAGCCAGTCAGATTTCAACTCAGTGAAATCAAGAAGCCGTGAATACAATCTGTGTCTGCTCATTAGTGCAAACAGCCACATGATCTCATCTGACTGCTGCATATGTTTATCATTGTCAAGTTAAAGCTGAAATCTGTAAGTAAGTCGATTTGATAAATACTGACGCTTTGGGACGACCACCAGTCCCACAGTGTCAGTCAGTCATGAGTTTGGACTGTAGACTCTCAGTAAACTGGTTTAAATCTGCAGGCACAGTTGGATTTCTGCGTGGGTTTAGCATGTTCTTCCTCTGTGGTTTCCTCCAGGTGCTCCCACAGTCATGCAGGTGAAGCGAGCTGGAGACCTCAGTGTGAATCTGAGAGCAGGTGTGACCGGTGACAGACTGACTACCTGTCGACGCTGCACTCCACCACTCGCCTCATGTGCTTGAATAGGCTTCAGTCCCCCCGCGACCGGACAGAGAGTTTTAAAAATGGATGGATGAATAATCGTGGCTTCCAGTCTGATATCTGCTGTTCCAGATTTAAAGAGCAGCACGGACGCATCATCTGTGTTTGAAGCAGCCGAGGAGCCTGAAGGGAGAAACAGAGCTTCGCTGCTACATCAGAGCAAAAACACCTCATGAGCACGACTCCATTAACGTCATTTACACGTGAAAATGCACATTTATTATATGTGACAAAAGCCTGATCACGTGTGAAAATATCAAATGTGTGCCAATAAGGAATTCTCACATGAAGAAGCAGATTTAATTTGGTTTCATGCGACTCGTTTCGTTTCCACATGTGAAAAACAAATTGGATATTAAAGTCATTCACATGTGAAAGTGTAAATTTCTTTCGTGGACATTTTAGCTCATACGTTCGAGGTCGACGTATCTGGTTTAACGTCCTCTGTCCTGTCAGCCTCCAGCCGGGCGGATCTGACACCGAGGCCGTTGGGGCGGATCCAACATGGCTGCAGCTCAGCTGGAGGGAAAACACTCAGCTTTCCTGCTGATGGTGCAGCGAAGGACAAACTGTGCGCGACGAGCTTTATCTATCGGTTCTCCTCCGTGAATCCACAGCAGGAGGGCCAATCAAACGATTTCCGATTAGAGACAGGAGTGATTTCTCCCTCTTTAGCTTCCACTTCCTCTGTGGTCGACATCTCAGCTGTGGGTCCCTTCTTCTGTCTTGGTCGCTCTTTATTTATAGTTGTCTGTTTGGCCTTGTTCACCTCCCTGTGTGGGTCCGTCTCAGTTGTCTTTTCTCTCAACAGATCAGCCGTGGCTCGCCCACTCACGAGACATTCGCTGGCAGGGCCACTTATTGTCCTGTAATTCGTTTTCCCAGAGTGCTGTGTGTGTGTGTGTGTATGTTTCTGTGAGTGTGACAGAAGAAGACGCTGAGATAGAATCTGAAATGGCCTCACAGCATCTCAAGGCTGATTTAATTTAGATTTAATGCACCACGCAGAGCTTCTTTTTCGGTGGTCTGGCTGCCTGTTACAGCCCGTTGGCAGAAATATTCCAGGTGCTCTGATAGCTCGAAGGTTCAGCTCTGCAACATGTTTCTGTCACCGAACACGTCGAACAAACTGCTGCATGACGCTCAGAAACAGCAGCCGGCCGGCCGACGAGCTGAAGATCTCAGAGGCAAACACGAGGAATCTTTTTTTTAATCTGACGAGGACAAAATATCTTCATCGCACTGTTCATCTTTACAGCTCAATAAAAAGCTTAATAAAACCACTGAGGCTTGTTGAGAGAACGTGGTGCAGATATTTGGATCTAATTCATCTGTGAAGCCTTAAAAAGATGTTTCCCTTCTCAGCAGCGATGTCCTGAAGACAACAGATAAAAGTTATTAAGTTGATGTTTTGTATTTTAATGAAATTACAGCTTTTCCTTAATTAGTTAGATTTTTTTTAATCTACTTACTGTTCTAATATATTTTCTGATATTTGGATCCTGTTGCTGTTTTCTGTCTGATTTGTGTTTGTTAATTAAAACAAGTAAAGATTGTTTTCACTAAAAAAAAAAAAGCAGTGTTGTCAGTGGAGCTCTACAGAAACATGCTGAAGTCAGGAGGTTGTTTCGCTGCCACGCTCCACCTCAGGTAGTGTGTGTGTGTGTGTGTGTGTGTGTGTGTGTGTGTGTGTGTGTGTGTGTGTGAATAGTTGTACGTCTGCATGCCTGTCTCTTTATGAGCCTGTGTGTGTGTGTGTGTGTGTGTGTCAGGTCCTCTCATTGTGTGTTATTTTGGGATGTTTTCGTAGGTGTGTGTGTGTGTGTATGTGTGTGAATGTTCCCTCTGTCTCTTTGTGTCCTCGTCACTGTGCTGTCAGTGTGTGTGTGTGCATGTTTTTACTGTATGGTGGCGGTGGGTGTTGTGTGTGTGTAAGCATATTTCTGTGTGTGTGTGTGTGTGTGTGTGTGTGTGTGAGACGACTGAAAGAAAAAGAAAAATGATTTGTTTCTAATAATCTGTGTCACCTGATGATCTGCATGAAGGCTCCAGCAGGATGACACTTCCTCGCCGTCATTGGTTCGGTGTGGGTTCAGCCATGAGGCGTGATGATTGGCTATGGTGGGAGCATCAGAAGCAGCCAATCAGAGGCAGTGAAAAGAGGCGGGTCGTTGATTATGTCCGGCCAGCACATTTAGAGTGAGTTAAATCACTTCTGACTGACATAAGAAGAAGTTATTGTATGTTTTTATGATGCAGTCTTATATTTTACATGTCTACCCATTAAACTGAAGTTATGTGTTTTGTTTATATACAGAGTTTCTTCGACATAAATTATCGTTAGCTGGCAAAAGAAACATCAAGAAAGTCTGTGACAAAGTAACACTCAATGCTAACTGTTCATTCATGTCTGCTTTCTCTGGAGATTTAAATTAATGTGGAAAGACGTTGTTGTTGACCTTGTTGTGCGGTCGAGCTCGTGCACCCCCTTCACGCGGGGTTAAGCGCTCACACTGTTAGCATAGCAGCTACAGTGAAGCACCTGACTTCATTATAAATCAGCTGATCTCACCAATGTGACGTGTGGACGTGTTCAGACTGCGTTCATCGACGTCTGTCTGACCTTTACATCAGAATTGTTGCAGCCGTCAAACGGAAAACACTCGACTTCTATCATTCTTATCCAATCAGGGCGTTTGTCCAACATAGCTCCGCCCACCTTCAACCTGAGCAGAGATCTAATTACCCAGCGTGCATCTGTGTGTGGGTATCCAACAAGAGGCGGCTGTTAACAGTTCACCTGAAACAGTGACGTGTTGAGTTAACGCGCTCGTTCAACCTGTACTGTCTTTTTCATGCCTTCATTTTCCACGATGTCGAATCATATCGCAGCTCCGGAGTCCAGAACCGTCACACATGGTCGTCTCGTGGTTCTGATCCCATTAAATTCACCTGAAGGCCCAACAGAATGTGTTTCATGGAGCTGCGTCAGAGTTTTGTTTCTGAATCAAAATGAGCTCAGAGAGAAATCAGAGGCAGGTTTCTCTCCAACACGAGCCGATAGAAGACGATCAGCTGACTGGTACCAGAGGAAAGTCCAACACGGCTACAGATTCTGGGTTTATTTTACTTTCAGAGATCCTTTATGAGTTATTTGGAGAGACGCTTTACTCAGGACAGATCTGAGTGTCTTGTTGAATCACAGAATACCTGAACTCGTCTAGATTTAATAGTCTAACGATGGCAAAGATGTCAAAGCTAGTTAAGCAAAATTAAAGTCGATTACATCTTGGATTTGGAGAACAGTGACACGCCCAGATATTCATCTTAAATAAAAAATTCAATTCTTTATTAAATCCCGACACCATCAGCTCCATCTGACGCTTAAATTAATGAGTTTTCCTACGTGGCTCCTCTGTGTGTCTCCTGCTCCTCCGCCTCGATATCATTTAATGATAAACATGTTATTTATAGAGAATCTCCCGCCGCCTGCGCTCATTTACATCATCGCCACAACAACATGATAGCCCGGCGCTCGCACGATGCCGGAGCGTCACTGCTGCAGGGGGGGGCCCGGTTCTGACTGGACGGGCATGTATAGTGTGTGTGTGTGTGTGTGTGTGTGTGTGTGTGTGTGTGAAGTAGATCCTGGTTGGAGATGGTTACTAATTACTTGACCCAAAGGCCAATGGTCAGAGATGCTTTGCTAAAGATCCCAGAGCTTCTCTGTGTGTGTGTGTGTGTGTGTGTGTGTGTGTGTGTGTGTGTGTGTGTGTGTGTGTGTGCGTGTGCGTGTGTGTGTGTGTGTTATAAGACTGTTTTGGCGCTCAGATTTATAGAGCACGTCAGAGGTCATGCAGCCGATCTGTTCTCTCCCCTCATGTATGAAATGACGACGTTTCCACAGCCAGACTTCTTCTTCTTCTTCTTCTTCTCTCAGGTTATTTATACGTCGCAGTGTTTGTTTACATGCGTCCAGTATTAATATTTATTTTGACGGCGACAGACACATATTTACATTTCTTTCGTACAGCGTTTGCAGCTAATTTTCTCTTCCTGTCCGTTTGTGAGGACATAGAATATTACGAAGATCACAAGTTTCTTAAATGCAAGAATATATGATATTATCATTAAACATCGTAAATCCTCAGGAAAACAGCCAGATCACCGCCGACAAGACAAACATGGCCACCAGGGGACGAATCCGACGCTTCTCATGACCGATACTGATCCAATAACTGTACCTTCACTGCTAACCTGCAGTTTGTGCCCACCTGAGGTTAACAAAGAGATGGAGCTCTAATGAGATTTGTCGTTAAGACTCTTTTAACTCGCTTCATATTATCAGCTCTACAATATACATTTCCCACCATCAGACTGATGATGTATTTGTAGTGTAAGTCCGAGGTACCTGCTGAGGCGTCCAGTGTTGGAGGTGGAGGAGCAGAGAGGACTGTAGTCTGACTCCACTCGATGAACTCCAGGAGGCACATCTAGCTCAGCGTGTCTGTATACAGACTGATTGACTGACTGTATTTCCCGCCTGCTTGGTCAGCAGGCCTCAGCAGCGAGTCTGAAACGCAGCACACTGTTTAAGTAATTGGCTGCTGGACTCGGTGATGAATGGCTGCAGGAGCTCCTCCGCTGCCACACTTCAGTTATTAGGTTAACGGAGGAAATGTCAAACTGTGCAGCCTGTTAATATGAAAAGATATTAGAGTGTGTCAGGTAGTATAATGTACAACGTGAGGTCTAATATTAGAGCGCGAGCCGTGCAGGCTGCAGAGCGTCCTGCTACAGTCGCCGGTAATCAATTTTCAATCCTCGTCTCCTCTAATTTATCTTCTTTTCCATCCACTTCCTCTCCTTTTTCCTCCTCTTTGGTTCCATCCCTCTGGTCTCCTCTCTAACCTGAGCATCTCTGCTTGTATTCCATCCCTCCTGTCCTCTCTCTCGTCTTGAGGATTGTTTCTGATGCCACGGTTGGATGTAACAGACAAAGGAGCTTCGTTTTGGGTCTGACAATAAAGTGAAGTGGGTCAGGAACTCTCTGAGGAGGCTGCGGCTCCTTCATCCGCCTGATGGTGACGAGGATGTTTTGAGAACAGGTTGAAGGTTGGCGGACGTCGACAGGCTCATCAAACTGATCCAGAGTCAGCGACGCTGTGAGGGTGAAGCTGCACAGACACAGTGTTCAGGTCTGGACTCATTCCACCCAGACGAACCACAGAAAGTCAAGTCAGATCAATATATCGACCCTCTGACTGATTACAAGTGTGACAACATCGGCTTTGTGAGTCTGTGTGTGTCATAACGGTGAAATGTGACTGCACACACCTTTTTGTGTAGAGTGGATTTAAAGTTTGTAGTTTTTGCAGACACAGTCACAAAGCAAGGCAAAGAAAGGTTTGTGGGTTCTCAGTATAAAATATAAGCAACTATCGCAGCCATGCTTACCAGCTGTAGCGGCGTAATTTTAGATCACACTACCTTACTCGGTCCTTCTCTGCTTCTCTGATTGGCTACAGCCTGCCAGTTAAGTAATGTGCATGTGCAACTCTCAGTTGTGTTCCACAAGAACTCCCAAATTAAAGTATGAACCTGAATAAAGGATATTACGACCTCATTAAGCAACATCATGTAACTTTCTTGTCTTAAATAACAGCTTCAGGATCAGGTTGATGGTTCAGGGTCTCGTTTACTTCAA